>OZ038478.1:4949481-5084481 GCA_964036315.1 Acanthosepion esculentum
TCATATCGTCAAATCGGGACCATTTGGACATTCCGCAGAATACTTTCGGATCTTTTGTAATTTTCCGTTCTGCATAAAATGGTCGATTGCTACATTTTGAAAATCTTCTCTATTTGCTTTCTTTCCATAACGCATGATGTCTGACACGAAGGACCCAATATAGCAGCTTAACAATCCCTAGGATTATATAACCAAGTAAAAACAGTGTCGCTTTCTCCTTCTCTCACTCCATCATATATATATATATATATATATATATATATATATATATATATATTATAATTATTTTTTTAAAATTTGATTCCTTCGCTACATAAGAGTTTTCATGTTTTTGAAACATGAGAACTCTTATGTAACGAAGGAATCATATTTTTAAAAAAATCATTATAATATATATATATATATATATATATATATATATATATATATATATATATATATATATGCGTAGATATAGGAATGATGACAGCACGGACACGTTATCTATATTTTTAAACTCTTCCTCTCTCTCTTTCTTTCTATAGCAACTTTAAACACGTACATATAATATATATATATATATATATAATATACAGGGTGTCCATAAAGTTCGTGTCACTTTAAAAAAAATTATATCTTTATTTGTATTTGCGATAGAAATAATCTGTAAAAAATGTTATAAAGTTTAATGTCCCTAGTTTTAAGTATTGCTAAAATAACTAATGTGATTTCAGGCATTACTGTAAATCAGTTGGTAAATGTATTACCCTTTGTATTGCTAATGATGGACGACATGTGGAAACAAATAAAATTTCAATAAACCTTAAAAAATATAGATTTACTTCCTTCTAATCTTTTTACAAATTATTTCTATCGCAAATACAAATAAAGTTATAAATTTTTTAAAGTGCACACGAACTTTATGGACACCCTGTATCAAGTTTTACTAACAGTTCAAGTAGAAATGAACCAGTAATGTTTCCCCTCGGGTGCCTGGGCATTAAGTCATTTTTCTCGACTGGATTTAAATCAGGAGAGTTTCCGGGTGAGTACTTTGATTTGCTCACTGGGAAGGGTTGCCAGTGTGTTCGTGCAGCGTTACAATTTTCGTACGCTTCCTTGGAGTAACCTCTATCGGAGACAATGGCCGTAGGACAACTAATCGACAGTCGTGACAATATGGTCTGGGCGTAATAAAATTCTGCTGCAATCACGGATGACGTAACATTTTTCGAGGCCAAACAAATTTCATCATACATCCCGAAAATAGATTCATATTATTGCACACAACTTCAAATGACCTAATCTAAGGAAAAAATAGAAATCGATTACACTCTGTCACTTCACTCCAGTGGGTCTAAAACTGACCGTATAGTGAAAGAAAGGAAACTATAGCGCTTGCTTCAATTAATTTGCACTAGGGTGTATATATATATATATATATATATATATATATATATATATATATATATATATATATATATATATATGTAGTTAAACCTAGAGAGCTAGACAAACCTACCAACATTTCACCTAAGCGGATCGTCTGGGAAGCCAGCCTTCCCTGACAATCCGTTTATGTGAAACCTTGGTAGGTTTGTCTGGCTCTCTAGGTTTAACTAGGTCTGCTCTACTTATTGTATTGAGGACTTTATTTAGTTATTTTGTGTACTCGTATTTCTTTGGGCCTTGGACTTGCATGCTAGACAATTATTTTCGGCTAACGAACATGTTCTTGGTTCTTTCTTTTTTTATACCTTTTTTCCCCTTTCCTATTGGTTTGATTATTTGCAAATCAAGACACCGAAGGTTTTCCGAACGAGTATAATTTCTTATATTACTACTACTACTACTATTAATATATATATATATATATATATATGTGTGTGTGTGTGTGTGTGTGTGTGTGTGAAGACATCAAATTTCACACGAGTTATTTCAGATAAAATAGTTGATTATGAAGAGGGCAATAACATCTCTTATTTTTTAAGCTAATGGCAGATCTTTTAATGTTTAATAATTTAATTGAAATAAACCGCTTCATTCGATTTTGTGACTCATTCACGGAACTCTCTTGTTTGAAAGGCGAGAAAACATTTGAAAATAGCCATTATTGCATGTTGGTTGTCTTTAAATTGAGAAAAACATTCTTATACTTACCAAATTATACTCGGAAAACAATGCACACATACCCCCCATATATATATATATATATATATATATATATATATATATATATATATATATATATATATATATATATATATATATATATTGAACCAAGTCGCCTTTCGGGCAACACTTCTTCAGAGACCAACCATGGCAAAAATGTTTGTATCAAAATTGGTGTGAATAAATAATATGGAGGAAGATAGGATAAACGGTCCTTTACAATCTAAATAAAAGTTCTGTAATTTATAATTTCAAATGTCAATACGCAGCTAAATATTTAAGACGAACGTGACTATGGTTGGAAACTGAGTTGGGTCAAAACGTAGCTGCATTCGATCTTATATATAAAGGACAGTTTATATTGTAAAAGGCCGTTTGTTCTAATCTAAATAAAAGTTCAGTAATTTATAATTTTAAATGTCAATACGCAGCTAAATTTTTAGGACAAACGTGACTATGGTTGGAAACTGAATTGGGTCAAAACGTAGCTGCATTCGATCTTATATATAAAAGACAGTTTATATTGCAAAAGACCGTTTGTTCTAATCTAAATAAAAGTTCTGTAATTTATAATTTCAAATGTCAGTACGCAGCTAAATATTTAGGACGAACGTGATTAAGGTTGGAAACTGAGTTCTGGCGCATTTTTATAAATATATTTTGTTAATTAAATATATTTAATATGCTTGTACCTAAGCTAAAAGAAAGTTGATGTTGAATGTTTGAACCAGGAATATATTCTGATTTAAATTTGGTTTCATATAATTATTTGGTATAATCTGGAAGCTTATTTTATGTAGATTAACATCCGCAATTTATAGTTTGAACAAAAAGTTACATTTTTCTTGAAATTACCCCAGATTTTTTTTTGTCTATTTTACTGAAGAAATCTGTTATATCTTGGAATTACTGTTTGCATACAAAGAGTCTATTTGATCTAAACATGCGATCTCATTTCACTTGATTTCAAAAATATCGATCTGAATCGAATTGCCTGATTCGTGGTCATGTCGTTTTCATTAACTTATTAACTTGCTTATTTTTATATTTTTTAGGGTAAGTAAAATGACATTTTTTAAATATCCTGAAAATGGATGATGAAAATAAAGAGAATCGTATCAGCGATAAATAAGGTAAAAAATGTCAGTCAAATGAACATTCGACCGAAAATCTGGAAAAAAATCCATAAAAGAACCATGGAACAAATGTTTCAAATATATCGAAAGTTTGTACTATTTTGATATGGTAAGATTACTGATAATTTACAGACCAGATCCCTGTGTACTTTACCAGAGGCATGGGACGAATAGTTGAATGGTATCAAGTGTGTTTTAATATCGAATGTCATTGTGATTGAAACTCACTTTCATAATAACGAGAGATATTGTTGCTTTCAGTGACAGTTAAGTCGGTAAAATGCACGTTACTGATACTG
Organism: Acanthosepion esculentum; assembly: GCA_964036315.1. Taxonomy (NCBI): domain Eukaryota; kingdom Metazoa; phylum Mollusca; class Cephalopoda; order Sepiida; family Sepiidae; genus Acanthosepion; species Acanthosepion esculentum. The sequence continues at coordinate 4,953,068 of OZ038478.1, forward strand.
CCAAATGCAAGACGATATCAATTATTATATAAAATACTTATCAATATTGTGCTCATCTTTTTAAGGCGGTACGGTAGGGTAATAGGTTGCGACTCGGGTAGAGAAATCAGAGATCCGAGTTCGAATCCCAGCTAAGTTCATTACATTCACTTACATGTTAAGGTATGAATCTATTTCTTCTCTCCTATGTGTAAATAGCCAGACATATTCGGTTCTATAGCATTTGATGGCTAAGAGAAGGAAAACTCTGAATTCAAAAGCGTATGTAACCCTGCCGAATCACATACTATGCAGCTAAGGAAGGATCAGTCGCATTGACTCAATGATCCCGACTACGGTCGATTCCTTAAGAGACTGGGTTCTTTAGCCTTGGATGGCAACCGGTCTAAGAGAAGAAAAACTCTGAATTCAAATGTATGTAACCCTGGCGAAGCACATACTATGCAACTAAGGGAAGGATCAGTCGCATTGACTCAATGATCCCGACTACAGTCGATTCCTTAAGTGACTGGGTTCTTTAGCCTTGGATAGCAACCGGTCTAAGAGAAGAAAAACTCTGAATTCAAAACTGTATGAGGGCTGAACAGCAGGCTCCACCCTTGATACCCTAATTCTTCATTCTAAATATAGGACAAGCAGCAACAGCCTCATTGAAAGCTGTAGGGATGTTAGAGGGGTGCTCATTATTAGAATAATGATATCCTCCAAAAACTTGTAATGTCTTATGAAGACGCACACCCACTTGACACAATCAGACGCCATTTTCTCAAAGGACAGCTGATGAATGTTAACAAGATTTAGGTTTTGCTTAAGTTTAAGTTTATGAGGGGGGGTCTTCTCAAATCTCGGCTGTACGTGGGTATTTTCTGTGTCAGTCATGCGCTGAACCTGTCCAAAGCGTCAGCAAAATTGTGATCGTATTAGAAATGTCTCTATAACTCTAATTTGAAAAACAGATTAATATTGGATAATTTGTTTTCCGGAGTATAGCCACAGACTGTACGAAGACACCGATTATAGAAGACATCGTGGCGAGTCCAGGATTGAGATCCATAGACGAGTTTTAATTATTACAGTTCGATATAGTTTATGTTTGGTTTTCAAGGAAATACGTCTGACATTCCACAACCGATGGTATCTATTAGAATAATGGGGTGGGGGTAGACAAGGCTAAGAATTGTGTAATGAAACGGAAACTGTACATTGGAACTAAAATTGAAAATCTTAATAAATTATCTAAACATGTGCAATGATGCGGGACCAAAGAAAACAAAACAATAAAAAACAAAACAATAAAAAACAAAAACAAAGACAAAAACTGACATTTTAATATAAATAAATATAATATTAACTTCGTCAACAGGGTTAAGCATGCAAAGAAAATGTGTATAAAAACAGAGTGAAGTTTTTTTCATGCAGTTTAGTTGTTAAGCATATCATGCAACAGGATTAAGAGATTAACGCATGCGCCTAGAAGCTGTTGGACAACAATTGGCGGTACAAAAGCCTTATTGCTTCGAAAACGAGACTGGGCGTTTAACTTGACTTTTTTACTGCTGTGTTTTTGTTTTCTGTTAAAAAATTACCTCCAAAATTTTTAATATTTTAAATTAATTTATTGTATTTTTATTATAATTTTTTATAATAAATTTATATTACAAATTAAATATTATTTTCTTACAGCATTAATCCTTGCGTTTAATTTAGCGTTGCTCCCATGAGACACAGTATATTGTTTTGAAATCAAAAGTAATAATTCGTGCCTGTTGAGTTGGTAGAACAATGAAACTTCGAATGTAGGTATTTGTATATTTATTAATATATACTTCTTACCTTTGTCTAATCACATTGAACTCTGTGTTGTTTACACCTTATATTAAACTGAGTAAATATTTACTCCCTTACCTGTGTATACGCGCTAACGCACGTATATACGGTTGCTAATAACTAGTTATTTGATTTATCCACATTAATACCTATACATATATATATATATATGTATATATATATATATATATATATATATATATATATATATATATATATGCATATATATGCATATATATATATATATGCATATATATATATATATATATATATATGCATATATATATATATATATATATATATATATATATATATATATATATATATCATGACGCATTTTTAGGAAACGGCAATTACTTCATTGATATTTTTAACACAACCTTGTAACTATTATGTTTTCCATTACTAATATGGGTACGATTTTGACTTGTTATCTTTGGCTTTTTAGATAGCAAGCCTAAGTAGATATTTTTTTACTTGTACATTTTCCTTGTAGATAAACCAAACCAAAGTAGTACCTTAATATGTTTGCACCTGAAAAAATCATTTCCTTGTTTTCTTTTCTTTTCTTTACTTTTAAACAACAACAAAAAAAACATTGTCCAACAAAGTCCCAAACTATTTTCCAAATCTCGTGCACGCGGGAGTTGATAGTTATCACGCGTGTACGTGAATTCATTTCTGTTTTTATTTTGATATTTTGGCCTTTTACTCAAAAATGGACGACATTTAAAAGAACACTGTGAATAAATTCTGAAATTGTCTACTTTTAAATCCGGTCTAATTTAGACGACTAAAGAGGAAGAAGTTAGTTCAACATTTAGTAGCGTTTAATATTCAAATGCACCTAATTTTCTCCTTATTAGCTAAATCTTGCAATCCTGGTCAGCACGGCTTCCTCAGTAGTTTTAAATGTCTATCCGGTTTAGCTGATGCATGTATTTTCTAAAAACTCATATGAACTTTCCATCGTGATTCATTATTTATTATTTTGATCTCATTCCAGAGAAAATTCTTTGCTCCTTTTTACCCTATACATGCTCTACTATTTCTAGTTTTATTGTCTCGCCTTCGATAATGACTTTTCGATATTCTTCAAGTCTGGTCTTTAGGCAGTTGCTATTTTCTTCCTGATAATGTCTAAATGTGAGCTCTTAAAAGTTTTTTCTATATAAATCAATAGCAATTGCTACTTCACTTTACACTATTTCGGTTTACGAAAGGTTTCAGTAAAATATTCTATTCTCAGATAGCAGGATAAATCTATGTTGAAATATTTAATCCGGGTCTTGTTATAATAGGAATGTACAATAAGTTACTATGGTAAGTTTTTAATATTATGAATAATGATGCGTTTGTTGCTGATTAGGCCATTTGACTGTGTATATAATTGTTTAAATTTCTTTTATAAAATCCTTTATATCTGAAAAGTCAAATTGTTTTAAAACAAGAAGAATCACGCACCTTGATATCTTCTGCATTTAGAAACAAACGGACTGAATTGGTTTGATTGTCTAAATAGTCCGTTCTGTGTTTATTAGTTAATTGTTAAAGAAAAAACAACGCGAAATTAGGTTTCAAAATGTTTTGACTTCATTAATATCATGTAATTTGTTATTTGTGGAATTAATGACAATATTTTCCTTTTATTTTCAGATAGATTTTTAGTGCCTACAAAAAGCAACTAAAAGTTAAGAGTAATGAAAATGACCAGTCAAATTTAATAATAGCTGACAATCCTTCACATAAACTTAAAAGTAAAGATTTGATTTTTACTACTTTTGCTATTGTCATATAAATCATAACAAATATGGCACCGAGTTGCTGGTACGTTTAATTAGGTATGTTGCGAAAATCCGTGAATTCGACGTTTATTAAGAATTTATCTTCTATTCTTGCCGGTCTGCGCTGTTTTGTTTGTTTTTTTCTTTTTTTTGTTTCCAAACATTTTTTGGTCGTTATTTCATTAACTTAGTTTTATCCGATAAATTTGACTAAATTTTATTTTAATAATCAATAAGGCTCTATATTTCTTGATAAAAAAATGGGAGGTACAACTTCATGTAAATATCAATGGCAAAAGTGAGTAAGAGACGATATTGACATTGCGTCAGTCAGGCTCTAACTGCCTCTGTCTACAAGTAGTGGACTTGAATAGACTGGAATATATGCCAGGAGTTTTTATACATTTATTGATAATTTATTTATTATTCACAATTATTTTCCTCTTCCTGATTCTCATAGACAATTTATATTTCAAAATCACTTTGTAGTAAGAAAGTGTAGCATTTACTTATTCTAACACTTTGAGCCCTGCGTTCCTGAACAATTTTAACCCTTCTGCCTGACCTCCTGAGTCAAAATTCACAAATAATTGGTATGTAAAGTTTCACGGTAGATATAAAAATAGTTACAAGTGCCCAGCCACTTAATGCCCAGCCCCCGTTCAACCGGCGGATGAGCATTAAGTCATTTTTCTCTACCACCGTTCAACCGGCGGCTGAGCATTAAGTCATTTTCTCTACCACCGTTCAACCGGCGGCTGAGCATTAAGTCGTTTTCTCTACCACCGTTCAACCGGCGGCTGAGCATTAAGTCATTTTCACTACCACCGTTCAACCGGCGGCTGAGCATTAAGTCATTTTCTCTACCACCGTTCAACCGGCGGCTGAGCATTAAGTCATTTTCTCTACCACCGTTCAACCGGCGGATGAGCATTAAGTCATTTTCTCTACCACCGTTCAACCGGCGGATGAGCATTAAGTCATTTTCTCTACCACCGTTCAACCGGCGGATGAGCATTAAGTCATTTTCTCTACCACTGTTCAACCGGTGGCTGGGCATTAAGTCATTTTTCTCTACCACCGTTCAACGGGTGGCTGAGCATTAAGTCATTTTTCTCTATCACCGGTAAAGCCTTCGTCAGGGCTCAATGGGTTAACATTTTCTTCTTCTTCTTCTAATTATTATTATTATTATTATTATTATTATTATTATTATTATTATAAACGATTTCGTGACCCTCAGGATCACCTTTATGTGACCCTCATTTAAACCTCTCTCAGTAATTTGCGAACCACTTCTCTTGGTTAACGTTGCAAGTAATGCCGCCGCCAAAGAAACGAAAAAATGAAAAAAAAAAAAAAATTACTAATAAAAAATTAATAAAAATTAATTATTGGTTCTGTGTGAAATTAAAACTTCCCCAATTTGCGATAGAGATGATTATATTTATTGACGGGTACATTTTTTTTTCTGAGTTGATTTTTAGGTAAAGAGAAATTTATTTTAAATTGTTGCGAATTTAACTCTTTTCGTTATTCTACGCATTTTTATGATTTTTGACGAATTACTTTTACTTTTGATCGCAACGTTTTTAGTCGATATTTTTTATATTTCCCGGTGTTTCATTTAATGTCTAAATATTTTTCTATCGTAAGGCAAATAAAAGGAATTTAAAAGAATTTAACTTGGCTAAGTAATTACTTCTTACGGTCAAAATTATGTGCCATCATTTTTTTATTCAGTCGGATGAAGCCTTTTCCAGACTTAATTTGTTTCTCAATTTTACCAGATTTAAGAAAACTTGAATTCCATTTGTCAGTTATCTAACCTTTATAAAATTAGGATTATGCTCAGATCATATAATAGATTATCTGGTTTTTGTGTTTTCATGGAAACCGAATGTAATAAAATTGCTAACATATACAAGATATATTGTGAATATATGGACGGGTGCTGTCGAAATGTGAGTTATCATTGGAATCAAATTAATCATTGTCTTCCTTTTAAAATCCGTCGTCAGTGTCAAGAAAAATCTGTAAGATCCAGGCATCCATATGTCTATGCCCTGTTGTCCTAGCATTCGATCATATATCCATAGGTTGATTCAATAGCGTATACTTCTGTATGGCCAACTGAACATCTGAATAGGTTCGTTTGCAAACAAACGCACATGTTTAGCCGGTTAAATTTGGCCATTAGTCTGGAAAGGTTAATATTCATATTACATTTATTTTGAAAGAGCGGCTTTTTAAGGCGCGTTAAACATGTTGCGCGTATTGTGAACTTAGTTTTAGTGCAGCTGGAGGAGGGGGGGGGTCTGTAGACAGTGAACGAATTTTACTATCTGTCATGGCCCAACAGTGAATGACATTGCAATTTTAGGTTTTATATATATATATATATATATATATATATATATATATATATATATAATTCGTTTTTTTCTTTGAAACTTTGCTTTCGTTCAAAATAAAATATTCAGACTTCCAGCGGGACTCAAACCGGTGGGAAATACACGACTTTCTCGACCAACGTATCAGGCTATAATGAACTGTCTAGATGTTAATATTATTTGTTTGCAAAAAAGAAAAAAAAAGTTTCAATTGTCAATTTTCTAGTATTAAAAAAGGGTTACATTTGCATACATCTAATACATCGACACTCAAAAGCAAATAAGTTTCACGCATGCGCACACGGTGAGTTGAATATTTACGAAAAGCTTAGAATAACCTAAATATTCTCAAATGGTGTTATTTAGTAGTAGCAGCAGTAGCTCTAAAAATGAAAGAAGCACACTTTAGTCTACTGTTTTTACACGACATATACCTAAGCGTAAAAGAATGCTGACAGTGTCATCCCACCTGTCGGTGTTGTAGTTTCTACTTCATAATCTGTTGTAGTGTCTGGAGGTTGAACAACCACCCCACATTTGGTTCTGCAAGCATCGATGGTGACAAAGTTGTTGGCGTTTCCGTTACACCCGCTGTATCGAAACGCAATACAGTCGCCACGTTGTGTGTCGTAGCGATACCGTTGGATGTTCGACTGGCAAGTTCCGTAAGCCTCTTTCATATTACACACAGCTGAGAAGGAAGAATACAATGTCGAAGGATGAATTTTTTTTCTTTTTGACAAATACATCATTCAATTTTCAAATTAGTTCTGATTTTTGTGGACTATGCATCGACGATAAAACTCGTGATATATTCATGAATTTAATTACTCTTATCGTCTTCCATACTTCAATTTCGCATCTTGGTCCTGTTTTAATACAGCAAATTACAACAATGATGAATTCGAAAGCAAAAACAAATGCAATTAAAAATCATCTTAAAATCCGAACCTTAATACGGATATGGAAAAATATCCTGCAATATGGCAGACTCAAATGGCATGATATCCTGATTAAGCGAGCTAAAATTTATGCTTTTAGCTTTCATCGTTTTCTTTATTTCTTAAATATAGTAACAGCTATCCTGTTTCGTTGTTGAAGATCATGAATAAACCAAAATGATTTCTTCAATCTATTTTTTTTTTTTTTTTTTTTTTTTGTCGTCCGTGAATTTTTGATAACGAGGTCACTCCTGAGGTTATGGCACTTTCTGCATCGAGTCACAACGATCCCACAAATGCGGCACCAGAAACCAACTAGGAGCTGATCCCAGACGCTGATCACAGGCGCTGATACCAGGAGCTGACCACAGGTGCTGATACCAGGAGCTGATACCAGGAGCTGATCTCAGGCGCTGATACTAGGAGCGGATACCAGGAGCTGATTTCAGGCGCTGATACCAGGAGCTGATACCAGGAGCTGATACCAGGAGGTGACCACAGGTGCTGATACCAGGAGCTGATACCAGGAGCTGATTTCAGGCGCTGATACCAGGAGCTGATCTCAGGACCTGATCTCAGGAGTTGATACCAGACAGCTGATCTCAGGAGCTGATCTCAGGAGCTGATACCAGGAGCTGATCACAGGCGCTGATACCAGGAGCTGATCTCAGGAGCTGATACCAGGAGCTGATCTCAGGAGCTGATCCCAGGAGCTGATCTCAGGAGCTGATACCAGGAGCTGATTTCAGGCGCTGATACCAGGAGCTGATCACAAGCGCTGATACCAGGAGCTGATCTCAGGCGCTGATACCAGGAGCTGATTTCAGGCGCTGATACCAGGAGCTGATCTCAGGAGCTGATCTCAGGAGCTGATACCAGGAGCTGATACCAGGAGCTGATCACAGGCGCTGATACCAGGAGCTGATACCAGGAGCTGATCACAGGCGCTGATACCAGGAGCTGATCTCAGGAGCTGATACCAGGAGCTGATCTCAGGCGCTGATACCAGGAGCTGATTTCAGGCGCTGATACCAGGAGCTGATCTCAGGCGCTGATCCCAGGAGCTGATCTCAGGTGCTGATACCAGTCGCCGATTTCAGGCACTGATTACAGGTGTTGATCTTAGGCGCAACGCTACACCTACAATATTTCTAATTGCATACGGCTTATATTTATTTACATTAAAGCCATCAAAATTTGGAATTAAAACACCAGAAGTACAACTTGAATTTAAATAAAGATAAAATAATTGCTTACTTCGGGAAATACTTTATTTTTATTTTATTTTTTCAAATTAACTTGTAAACTTAATTGTTTCATTTCTACTTAAATGTCAGCCACTTTAAAAAATACATTTTGTCAAAATATCCTACATATCGGTATTGGAATCGAAAGAAACAATGACATTGTATATACAATTGTATATGAATTGTATATAAATATAAATGATATATATATATATATATATATATATATATATATATATATATATATATATATATTTATATATATATATATTCAGTTGAAAGAAATTTGAAAACTTTACCTTCATGACTACACACTGCCTCACAACTTTCTTTTGATGAAAACCTGTTACTGTTGCCATAGCAACCAGAGTAAGTAAAATTCTTGCACAATCCATCCTGTTTGTCGTAATGCCACCTTAACAATTCCTTACTACAAACTCCCGCCTGTAATTCCAGATGACAAATTTCAACTGCAAAGAAAGTAGTGTGTGTAATCCACAATGTCTGACGCTTGGAAACAGCCGACTAACTGCGCTCAGTGAAGCGGTGACAAGAAATCAAACGATGACAAAAAATGTTTTCAAAAATATTCCATGCAACCTCTTTGAATACAATTTGGAGAAAAATTCTCTTCCAAGTTCAAGTCGTTAACAAATTGTTCTCCGCATTTCATGGAAAATTTTACAAATGATTTGGAAAATTTTACGATTTTGATTACTACAAATTGTTATAATTTGATTTTAACATGAATATATTTTCATCCATTTTCTAGATTAGTTATTAGAAAATATTTCATTCACTAGAAGTAATTGTCCATTTACTAAACAAATTAAAATTAACCTTTTAACAACTTGGCATTTATTGGTGAATATTTTCTTTTAAGTCACCGGATATTTACTAAATATTTTCGTTTTATTATCTAGGTATTCATTGAAAGAGATTCGCCATTAATTAACTTGGTATTTTAAGGTGGATATTTTTACCGTTTGTTAACCTATTTAGTGGAAGACATTTTTCCTTTTATTAATCTGATGTTAAGTGGAGGATATTTTTCTATTTTATGAACCTGATATTTAGTGGAAGTCATCTTTTCCTTTTGTTTACCTGATATTTAGTGGAAGGCACCTTTACCTTTTGTTTACCTGATATTTCGTGGAGGACAGTTTTTGTTTTATTAACCTGATATTTAATGGAGGACTTTTTTTTCCTTTTAGTAACCTGATATTTATTGGAGGACATTTTTTTCCTTTAATTAATCTGATATTTAGTGGAAGACATTTTTCCTTTTATTAAACTGATATTTAGTGGAAGACACCTTTACCTTTTGTTTACCTGATATATATATATATGTTTTGGTAAATATATATTTATAATATTTTCATATATATATAAAAAAAATTGTTAAATTAAAAAAAAATATTTTTGTAAAGATGGCGGAATTTAACTTATTAATTATTATTTTTATTTCATTTTTTAAATTTTAATTTTTACCTATCTAAAATGTATTTGTTTTTGTAAAACTAAAAAAAAAAACCTGTCTATATTTCTGAGATGAAGTATTGTAACTATTTACATTATTTACAACGTTCCCAACTGTTGTCCTCATCTTAGTTATCATATTCCCGACGTTTCGGCCGTTGTACGCCCTGGCCTTCTTCAGGTGAATGGAATTTCGTACCGAACCCTTTATTTCGTCCACCGCGGGTAGAATGTTCTAGTTCCACGAGCCATGTCTCTTCCAGATATCTCAGTTTCAGTTTAAGTTATTTCCCTTTATTAACTCAACTCTCCACGTTTTTGTTTCACCTCTGCTGTAGCCAGATATTGAATTCACAACTCTTTGGGTCAAGTACCTGGCACATGGAACTGGAAAATCTATCCCGCTGGACGGAATAAAGGGTTCGGTTGGAAATTCGAATTACCTGAAGAAGGTCAGAGCTTACAACGGCTGAAACCTCGTGAATATGAAAACTACGATGAGGACAACAGTTCAAACAATGTAAATAGTGTAAATCGAAAGAAATAAGTTTTTGTTCGTTCTTGGCAGTCCTATTTATTTCATGCGTTTTCATTTCACTATGAAAGGCTTGGTATTATCAAAGGACTTTACAAACATTATTAACAGTTGGGTATTGCAGATTTGAAAAGCTTAAGATTTTACTATACTTCGGTTTACGTGTACATTGGATGGAAAATGAATTGTGTTTAACCGTTCACCATAATAGAAGGTGTGCCAAATATTGGGCAACATTTTGCAGGCCAATAATTTTGTCAATTTTTGTTGAAATAGCAAAATGTATAGAAACAGATCAAGATTTTATGTTTAATGGAAGTGGACATTTCGGGCTTATCTCAATGAGAATCTGCTAGAGAGATGAATAGGGCCTGATGAAATGGCCGCCGTGGTCACCGGACCTGTTCCCGTGTGATTTCTTTTTATAGGGATATGTGAAGGAACTGGTCTATGTGCCCCCTCTTCCTGATAGCATTCATGAAGTCAAGCAGAGAATCACTTCCGCACTGGATAATGTTACTGGAGACATGCTACAGCGTGTTTGGCAAGTGCTTAACAACCGACTTGACGTGTGCCGTGTCAGAGGTGGTGCACATATTGTACACTTATGAAATCGGTCCCATAATAAATTTATGATGTTCAACACCTAAACTGTTCAATTACAATGAGCTAGACTTACTAGTTTGCAAGATAATTGCTTTTAAAATGGTACCAAATTTTTGAGGACATCGTATATATATATATATATATATATATATATATATATATACGATGTATATATATATATATATACGATGTATATATATATACGATGTATATATATATATATATATATATATATATATATATATATATATATATATATATATATATAATGTACGGTTAAACATATTTCTTTTTCGATTCAATGTAAAACAAATAAACCAAAGTTTGTCTGTCTACACCAATGATTCCCAACGTGGGGAGCAGGCCCCCCGGTGGGGCATAGTAATATTTTGGTGGGGCATGCGTAGGATGTACACCCTTCGGTTTACTATACCAACAGAACGTGTTAATAGATACGATGCATATACACTATGCATACATAAAAATATTTTGTGTATATGTACGTACATGTGTAATTGGCATACATGTAAGAATTAAATATTACTGGGTGGGGGGCAGCATAATTTAAGAAATACCAAAGTGGGGCTTGACCCACAATCGGTTGGGAATCACTGGTCTAGAACGAAAATATTTTCTTCAGCTTAATTTTGGCGTGACAAATAGTTTACAACGTCGCCATACTATTCAATATGTCGCCTTCTTTTAAACATGTCTCATTCAGTCGGGTTTTCGTGTTCACTGGACACGTATTTATGGAGTAATATTTTATTAGAGAAGTCGCAAAATCATTTATCATCCACCATAAATGTGGCTGACTGACTAATATCATGCGTACACATTCAGTTTAATTAAATAATGCGAAGGTGCTAGTTTTAGAGAAATATCATGATGTCTCCTCACAAAGGAGGAATGACTGAATAGCGCTGTGTCGACTCTGATGCTCGCCTTAAAGAAATTCAGTCGCTTCTGGACAAATGCCACACGTCCATCTTTCGTTTCGTTAGCTTCATCCGATTCGGTTGAGTTGTAATCATCTTTTATTCTTTTGAAACTTGACACTAGAAAGTTACTTTTTGTTTCCCATGAGACCGAAACGATGGGCGTCGAAGAACAAACAGACGACACGAAAGGCCAAAGACATAATGTCGTATAAGAAAGAGCTAATCGTAGAAAAATGCCGAGAAAACAACTTGTAGATAGAGAAAAACTGATTGAATTACAGTGTGACGACTCCGATGTATATATTAGCTGAATAAAAATGATTTATATTATTTTAGGTCCCTCCAGAAAAAATCAAGAAAAAAAACAAAAAACGATATCTATGGTTTAAAATGAATTTTTAAAAAGAAGAATCTTTCTTGGCAATTTTATTTTATTTTTAATTTCAAGTTAATAGATTAAATTTAATATTTCCAATGAGCAAAATACTTTGCTGTATTTCAAAACCTAATTTAAATTGACTTGAGATTTTGCTTTGTTAATAAAGTAGCTGATTAGAGCCCCTTTTTAATTGTCTTTCAGCGCAATATAATTCTCTTTATTAAAAAAAACCTTCCAAAAATAAAATATACTTTTCTGAAACTTTATTTGAAGAATATTAGCTGATTTAAATTATAATTGACCTGATTTGCAACAAATATTATTTACTTTCAGTTAAAAATATTGAAGAAGTGAATTTTTAAGCAAAATGTTGCTGTGTTTTAACCTACATTGCTATGTTTATGTGTTTGACCGTTGAAATGATGACAGATTGATTGTTATTCTACACAGACTTTATCTGTTAAACATAATTTAAGAAAATGACGTGAGTGTCCTTTTTATATAATTTTTAAGTACTCAGTATTCTTAAAAATTTTGAAAAATATTTTCAATAATCTCATTTTAGGAATGTTGACTTTAAATTTACTATAGTCATCACTCTTATTTTTTGACAATGTTGTGTATGGTCGTCCATACTTTAAAAATGAGTTATACACATAAAAATCAAATTTCTTCTAAAAATCTTGGTGTTTGAAGACTGCTATTAAGCTCTACTATATTTAATTAGTAAATATAGTTTTCATTTAATAATAATACAACATAAAAGAATTTTAAAAGATTTTAAAAAATAATAAATTTTTCTAATTAAAATTTAAAAAAATGAAAACAATTCTTGTGAAAATTCTTTATTCACCGAAAAAACTTTTCTTAAGACAATAGTGTCCGTAATATATCGTATTTATAAAAGCAAATAAAAGCTTTTTTAATTAAATAATGTCATAGTTTTGTTGCATTTTTTATTTTACGATTCGGAGCAGATTTTCGGTAAATAGTATTTCTGTTTGACAAAAACAAATTGATGATTTTAATTCTCCAAGGTGTCCTGCTCTTAACTAAAATAAATATGCAGAAGCTAATATTTTAGCTTCTCGAAATTTCATAAAATTAAGTAAGTGAGGTGTAAAAAATATTTTTACCAAAATTTTCCAAAACCATTTTCAAAAATAATTTCATTCATTTTTGAATAAGTTCTGAAAATCTCATTAAAATCCGATAATTATTTGATTTTTGCAAGAATTTCCAAAACAATGAGTTTTTATCGCAACAAAGATGCTAAAATTCCCATAGTAATCTTTGGTCCACTGCTGACGCAAAAACCAAGATTTTTAAGCAACATTTTGAACGTGCTAGAAAGGATTAAAAAATTTAATAAAATAATTAAAAAATACTTTGGTCTTCCCTCTTAATAATATCATAAACACTTTGACGATAAAATTTTGTTTTCATCAAGTTTGGGTCCTTTTTTCATCATGTTATGTTCATTTCTTAGCGAAAAAGGGTAGGTACCTATGTTATATTATTATTTATAGCATATTTATATTAGATTAGATAAATAAAAATTATAATAATAAAATGTAAAATCTTTTAAGATGAATGTTATTTTCATTGTTATGCTTGCCTGAGTATTTACGTATATCTAGCAAGGGTCTGAAATTATTTAAGTAAAAGTATTGATATTTTCGCAGTAATTGTTGATATCAAATAATATGCAAACGATATGCAAACGATATGCAAATACAAAGTAGCGATTATAATCAATAATTGAATCTTGGAATAAACCAATCACATTTATGCGCGAGGAAAGCGTTCTTTTGATAAAAAAATCTTATTTTACGAAACTGTTTTGAGTTCCGCAAAATATCCGACAGGCCACATGCTTGCCTATCCGAGGAATCCTTAATGCATGCATTGTAAGGCTTTAGCATTTTATATTCGGAAAACAAATTTAACACGTTGGCTCCTAAAATTAAAAAAAAAATGCTTCTATTTTCCAGAGTTTTATAAGTTATAGAAAAATTAATTCTTTTAAGAAGAGAATCAGATGTTTATTTGACGTTAATTATGACTTTGATACTGAGGAGATTATTTTATCATTTGACGACCCACCCGAAGAAAATGCAAGGAACATTTTTAATACAATGTTCATTTTGGGTGTACGTAATCTACAACTTATTTTTCTTTAGTATGTATGAAAGGCCATGACTCCTTAGGAAAGATAATGGAGTAGTTCCTTGTTGGCGTCTCTACGGTTTTAAATTAAGTGTTGTCCTTCTCTTAGACTGGTAGCCAACCAAGGCTAAAAAGCCAAGTTTACTCTGCTATTCGAAACATAACCGGAGGAGAAGAGATGATGTTTTTCCCAAGGTTATTTACCCGAAAGTGAACACAATAGACAAGGCTGGGATTTGATCTCGGTTCGCTGATTCCACGTCGTTATGCTAGTCTCACATCGCGGGAGATTTACAAGAAGATTAATATGGCTGGTAGGCTAATATGATTCAACTATGGGTCGTGTGAGATATACTAAAAAGTTTAATGCCACTCAAGGGCTTGCGAAGAAATCGTCTCGTAAGCGAATACGATTCACCTGTGGGTCGTATGATATATATATATATACTAGAAAGCTAATACTCCGCGGATGAGTGGAGCTAAATAACTTTGAACTTTGTTTTCCAAATATGAAGAAGTAAAAAAAGGAAAAGTAACAAGAAATAAGCATGCTTCAGGTTATGAAAGAGCTGGTATAAACGAACGATATGTCAGCACTTACGCGGGTCCCTGGAAAGTGGAGGTTCTGTCGGAGCTAACGTGACAGTTTCGGGTGGATCATGAAGAAAGCAACGTTGCACGCATGAAGACTCTGATTCAAAGTTGTTCTCATTACCGTCGCAGCCACTGTACCAGAACACCTGGCAGCTGCGAGAAAACTCTTCGTAGTACCAACGTTTAACAGGGTTACTGGAGCTACATGTTCCTTCGTCGTACGCCAGTTGACAGGGATCTAGAGGGGCCGCGGTGGTCGCTTGTAATAGCCGAGAAGAAAAATTTTGAATGATTCATGTGACAAATGACCAACAGAATTATAACAGGAAAAAAAAACCATCGCGCGTTTTGGAAGCAACAACAGCAGCAGAAGCAGTTTGATACTAACAAAAAGTTCTGACTTATTATCTTAAAGACAATCTATAATAGTTCATATATCTAGACCAGTGCTTCTTAACCGGCGTGCCGCAAGATCTCTTAAGTGTACCGCAAAGTATGAGGGGATTCGAAACCCCTTCATAGATTTTCTTTCTAATATTGGACTTCAGCTATGTGAAGAAGAAGAATTAGCAACCATTTCTAATGATCGAGAGTTCCAAATAAAATATTTGACGGTACCGATTGTTACATTTTGGATTTCAATATAAATTACACATTAGCTAGAAAGGCTTTATCAGTTTTATTGCATATTTCTACTTCTTATTTATCTGAATTTAGGCTTCTCAACCCTAAATAACATCAAAAATAAGAAGCGAGAAAGATTATGCTCAACTGGAAAAATGAGGCTCTGCTCATCACCCATTAATACATTTTGAATTTCAATACAAAAGGAATATCCCACTTTAGCTAAAAGAGCTTTATCAATTTTATTACGTATTTCTACTTCTTATTTATTTGAATTTAGGCTTCTTGACCGTAAATAACATAAAAAATAAGAAGTGAGAAAGACTATGCTCAACTGAAGAAAAAATTAGGTTTCCACTTATCAATTGGTAGGGATAATTCCAAGGAGGATATTAATCCAAAGAGAGCTCAATTTAAATTACAGAGCATAATAATAATAATAATAATAATAATAATAATAATAAATCAAGAAAAAAACCTTATAGATCCATTTTGGTTGTAATTTATTTCGTGAATATTTTTATATTCACCTCTTAAGAAATTTAGGTCCGAAGAGATGACTATAACAATATTCACGAAATAAATTATAACGGAAATGGAACTTTAAGATTTTTTTGATTTATTATATATATATATATATATATATATATATATATATATATATATATATATATATATATAATTTTATAAATCACTAGCAGGTCTTAAGTGCCACTTAAGATTATCGCACAAAATTTCATAACTGAATCAATTGTTTAAGTTGTCAGATCCTCATACGTCGAAACCGACGGGAGAGTGCATTATATATATATTATGAAAATGGACTGTCCAACAATTATTTTAATATATTTTCTGTTTATACGTTATTTTTATGGATACAAATATTTAAGTAACAGCTGTGTTTATAATAAACAGTATTAATTACATTTACCAGACATTCATTATCGGAAATTCTGGCTGGTAAATGTTGTTAATACTGTTTATTATAAACAGAGCATTTACTTAAATATTTGTATCCATAAAAATAACTTATAAACAGAAAATATATAGATAGTGTAAGGAATACGTACATACATACATATATATATATATATTAGAATTAATGAGAGTAGATCTTTTGCATGAAATTCAGGGAAAGAATCGCCGCCTGGAATGTCAAAGGCTGACTTTTCCCGATCTTGATAATTACGAAGTGTAGCTAAATGAATGACAAAGTCAAATTGGAGGAAAAGGCAATATGAATTGCAATATGATTGCTTAACACCTGGCAAAACATCTGGTCTTCTTTCTTACCTTATAAATAATGATGGCTGGTGACAGATTCCGAAGACTCAGATTCGATTTTGAGGAAGTGATGCAAAAAGACTGATCTGTAGAAATTCCTCCAAGTAGAAATGGTAATTTTTCTCTAACTTAAAAATGAATATCTAAATCATCTCTTTTACCTTTTCTTAAACTTTCGCTTCCGTGAGAACTATACGACAGCTGCTAATCATGTCCTCATCTAATTTATTAGTGGTAGGCTGAAGTTGTCACCGAAAACGGAAAAAGCGATCAAATTTCAGATTGTTTATAAATTGTTTTCCATTTAAAATCCTACATTTATTAAATATATATTCAGTTTAAATGCAGAAGGAGTCGTAAAAATGACTTCAAAAATCCGGCTTATACTCTTTTCCTGTAACCCAAGGATTGTTGCCAGGTAGAAAGGTAAATGAACTTTCGCGATACAGATATCCAATTCAGTTTCACCCAATTTGTTTATGCGCGTGCGCGTACTTATTTTAATCCAAATGACAGACATTAAAATGTTGGAAAAAATAAAAAAATAAAAAATAATTCTATCTTTTACTGAATAGTTTCAAATAAATCAACAGAATCTTTTAATTACCTGGGCGTTAAAAAAATAACTTTTTTTCTCACCAACTTTATGATTTTATTACTCAGCCCAGGGTAGGGGTTGTCTAGACTGAATGGGAGGGAAATGTATTATTCCAATACTTTATTTTAAACTCAGTCATATTGTGTGTGTGTATGTATGCGTGCGTGCGCCTGTGTGTACATTAAGTGACACAAGCACCTGTAAATCATTAGCGCACAACAATGACATACACATACATTGCATAGTCACATGCAAAGCCATAGTGTGGGACGGACAGACAATCAGCTCGTTTTTTATGATATAGATTCAGGATTTCGTTTTCTTGTTGTTTTTTAAAGTTACTCCACACCTAATATACATATTATTTCACGGATTATTTCTTTTGATATTTCTTTTTGTGGGAGCTTAATTCAATCAAAATCTTAATGGAGAATCCACTGAATCTATAGTATACGTTTGAAATAACTATCGGAGTCGTAATAATGCCACTTTTACGGTCAGTGTTACAATTTCATTTTGCGCATGCGTGAAGTTTTGCTAATCGGAAGGAATAAAAAAACAAACAAAATACATTCTATATAAGGCCGCAGAGTGAATATTTATGGTAATTTTTTTTTATATTGCATTAATCTTCTAATTAGAAAAAGACATTCTGAATTCTAGTTCTTAGAATCGATATGATCTTAGTGATTTGCTTTGACAAATGAGCACTGTAGAATTTTGTTTTCCCGTCTAACTTCCATAGAATTATTTTAAATAAAATATTTTATGAATAGTGTTTTTTATTCAATATTCGCTCTTGTCTGTGTCTAATTCGATGAAGGCGCGGTGGCAGATTTAAGAAAGCGGTCCTTTCAAAAACGCGGTCCCGGGATTCAAGTTTGGAGAAAGCAAAATGGCCGATTGAAAAGCGGTCAATAGTGTTTCTTTCACAGTATTCAGCCAAGTTTATATTAAGTTTTCTGATTTCTCCAGCACTTAATTCGGGTCAGGCTTGAAAGTCTCTTCTGAAATAGATCACGCGAAAACTAGACGAAAAAATTCATCATTTATGCAAAGTATTTGTAAAATGAATTTTAATAAGAACGACCAACCTAACGCCTTTAAACCACTTTATTTATAACCATAAGAAGAGAAAAATGTCGCGTTTACAAAAATAGTTGGAGTTGATTTCAAGTAATTATATACAATAAGTATGTAAAATATTTCAGAAAAAGTGAAAAAATAAGTAATTTTAGGGCTAAATAATAAAAAAAAGATTACTGAAATTTAAAACTGTAAATTCTGCTCGATACTTTTTGATATTTTATACCTTCTCGAATTTACAATTAAAGTGACTGATCGCAAAAACAGATTCACAAGATTGAACTTATAACATTTTCTTTAAAAGAATCAACACATTTATATGATGTTATGACATTTCGACGTGTTTGCTTGTATTAAATGATATCGTTTAATATTGAATCTTTCTTGTTCGATTTTTTTTATAAATATTGTCCACTAAAACATCGACTGAATAATACTGTGATCGACTGATGAGCGCTTAAGGCGTGAAACTCTCAGTCACCATGCAGTTGATTTCTATATCCACATTGTCTACATCTATATACGTTGTATCCCCGATATTTTAAACACTACATACATATATACATATATACGCGAATTCCCTCTGTAATTATTTTAAAATTTAAAATTTATCCGTTGTAGCTATGGATTTTTTTTTAAACAAGCTTTTCACTATAAGGAAGCTGACCAGAAATTGGTAGAAACGTAAAATGGCGTTCAATGTTATATGCATTTAAATATGTTTTTGCTATATTCGTAAAATATAGCTTTTAGTAACATAATATAGCTTGGGTTAACAAAAACAACGGCGACTTCCTTGATGAGTTTCATCTTACCAACTGATTAGAGAATTGGATCAGTATAAAAATAGACAGGATATGACTATATTATTCAGTGAAATATATATATATATATATATAAATATATATATATATATATATATATATATATATATATATATATATATATATATATATATATATATATACGCTACAGCCCCTGTCTAAATAATTGGATTTCTCTGTATCCTTGGAAACAAAAAATATGAATTGTATGTGCGTTTAAAACTCAGTAAATTTAAAAATAAGCTATTCCAAAATTCAGAACTAATGCTTTTAATTTAATTATATAATTAAATTTGAAGTTTTAGCGTCGGTTTTTGAAACATAGTAATTCCTGTGTAGTCAAGAAACCATATTTTAAATCAGTTAAGAAGTTATTCATTTTTATTTAAAATTACAAAAGATTTTATTACTTAAAAATTTGCTCCACTAAAAATAATGCTTAAGTAATAATAATAATAATAATAATAATAATATATATATATATGTGTGTGTGTGTGTGTGTGTGTTTCTGAAGAAGTGATGAATTCTTATTTATTAATTCGATATATTTTATGACTTAATCTCACCTCATCTTTAGAAATTCATTTGTTTATTTTAAGATACAAAACTAAGCAGATATGTATATTTCGAGAGTCTAGTAAAAAGGCATTGTGTTTAAAGGCACTATTCAACACTCCTTGATCGTCTGCACGCTTCATGGTCTAGATGTCTAAAATACTGAGGTTCTAATGACTGTTTCCCTGCTCTGGTAGGTGCAGGTTCGAATCCGGCTGTAGATGGCAGTTTTTCTTTAATAATATTTTTCGAATATTCAGGCCGGTAAACGAAAATAAATAAATATACCGTTTAATAAATAATCGAAGCATCTACTCAAATATTTAAGTAATATATATATATATATATATATATATATATATATATATATATGAAGGAATATAGTCTTAAAGTGTGCTATATTTATGGAATAAAGTGCTCAATATCAGAGATAGAGCGTGTGTAAATATAAAAGTGAACATAGAAGTCAACCCTTAGAGGCGACAGTCTGTTTCATGCTAGATGCAATCATCAGGCCCAATGATTGCATCTAGCATGAAACAGACTGTCGCCTCTAAGTGTTGACTTCTATGTTCACTTATATATATATATATATATATATATATATATATATATATATATATATATATGATAAAAATATAGTTTTGAGGTTTGGTATATTTATGAGTTCGATATCGGGGATAGTATGCATAGATGAATGAACCAGACCTGAAAATTGCGTTTAAGCATGAAACAGACTGTTACCCCTGAGTGTTGACCTCAATGTCCTCTTATATATATATATATATATATATATATATATATATATATATATATATAATTATTTATTCGAAAATTATAACATAAATATGTTATAAAATCACTACAAAAATAGCCATTTTGTTTCAACTCTTCTGGTGTCTTATCAAGTGATGGTGTTGAATGTAGAATCTACATTCAACACCATCCCTAAAATTAAAATTCATTTAAAGAAGAGATGATATATAAAAGGCCGTTTTACTATAGTTGATGTAGCATCAGAGTAATAATAATGATAATTATTATTATTATATTTCGATTTCTGCTATGGTCACACTACTTACCAAGTCTGTGGCAAGACCTAAGGCAGGTGCGTTGTTATGGTTACGTTTCATGATTTGTTTTTTTAACTCCCCTAACATCACTAGCGTTACATCGACAAAGTTCTTCTTACTGTGTGGGTTGTACTTATCAAGACATTTTTTTTTGCATTTTTCGTACGCTGGTATCTCTAGGGATTTTTTCAATGTGTTGTTGAGTTCCTTTTTTATCATTACAAGCGCACCTACTATGGCTGGTATTATTATTATTATTATTATTATTATTATTATTATTATTATTATTATTATTATCAGTAGTAGTAGCATTCGTTAACTGAGTGTTCATACTGGTAGTAAATGATGAAGGTTAATATTACAGTACCCTCTTCAGTACCCTAACTGTTCTAAACAATGACTGCATCTGGATGATTCTAACCCTACCCCTAATTATTAGATCTTCGAGTTTTTTCCCAAGCTCTACAGGACCAGTCCCAGTATTTTTAGAACGACTCATATAACTAGCACCTTTATGCTCCAAAACGTCTTAAGTTCTCTGCCAAATTTCAGATATTAATCTATCTCTCCGCTTTCAGATCTGTGGTGTGCCGAAACAACGAAATCAACAATCTAACATGTCTTCTTGTTTACTATTATTAATATTATCGAAACATTATTAAAACTTTCTTACAGGTCATTTTGAACTGTGTTTCTTTGTATTACAAAATTCTATAGCAACAATATTTAAAAACGAATCAAGAAAGAGTGAAAAGGAAAACAGAATCTAAACTATAAAAAGTTTCTACGGGGCCTCATTGATTAACATGTTGGTAGTTTTTTTCCCCTTTGTATGTACATCTTTCCTGCAAAACTCAACTGGCAACTCAGTGACGCCTTCTTTGTCTCCTCCTGACTGAAACTCGAGACTTACGTGAGGGTCGACGTCGCCGACAATTCCGGGTACACTCGTTCTCGTTGTCGAATCGATTATTGTTACCACCACAGCCGCCATACCAGAACTGTTCACATCTTGAACTTGTCACATTAAAGAACCATCTTGTAACGTATTCAAAACAAGTACCAGGATCCATTTCCGATTCACAATCGACTACAAGAGAAAAGAAAATGCCGGATAATGACGAGACAGTTATTGTTTCATAAGTCAATAACAAGAAAAAAGAAGTCCCGAATAAAAGAGGGTAGTTGGAATAAGCGGGGTGGATTTTCTTTTCAAAATCTAATAATCCCAGGGAGGGAATTGGTCTAGAAGAAGGCTGAAGAATATATCGGCTGAAAGATTGAAAATGAAGAAAATTGCCTGAGAATTATAAAATATATCAGGTTGCGTGACGGTTAGCAGTGCATAAAATGGAATCAGCAAAACAAGTTCAATTCTCGACTGAGACTTTTGCGTTCTCTTAACACTAATTCTGTTGAGAAAGGCATGAACCCATCTGCTTCACTCGCAGGTAAAATAGTCGGTACAGTTTAGGAGAAGAACGATTCTTAATTCCACTTCCCTGTCAACTCGTCAGAGTCTAGTCCAGTGGTTCCCAACCAATTTTGGGCCATGACCCACTTTGGTATTTCTAAAATTCTGGTGCTCCCACCCCCGTAATATTTAATTCTTACATATTCAAAATTTTACTGCCATTCACGTAAAGGAAGCTTAAAAGGCCATTTACTTGGTCTCTAATCAAGCCTCCAAAGATCATGGCGTCCATGAAAGAGAAAAATTTAAAAAACAAAATGACAGTTAAATATATAGTTTCAAAAGATATAAAAGAGAACTGAAAGACAGAAATATAAAAAATATTTGAATGAAAGCTTATTCTGTAATATACTTTGACCATTTTAATCATGAAATAATAATGCAAAATGAAATTTGAGCTCACGTTGGTATAGTAAGTCGAACGGTGCACATCCCACGCATGCCCTACCAAAATATTACCATGCCCCACCGGTAGGGCAAAGCGCCCTACGTTGGGAATCATTGGTCTAGAATTTAGTTTGTTCGAATCAAGAAATGCTAAGTCAGCATACAGTATCATATCTTTGACGATGTTTTCTCTTTGGCAATGTTTATTGTTTTAAAATCGATGATTAGAATTGAAATAAAATGTAAACATATGATGAAAGGGAATTTATTCATTTTTTTTATTTCTTCTTGCGAATTTACAACAAAAATATTATACACAATATATTTATTAGATTGTTTATTTACAAGAATAATTTTATATTTACAACATTTTAAAAGCTAACACAATTACAACTAATACAATGCCATATTTGTCATTTACCAAATTATAAAGAAATAAATATGAAAACAATGTTTATTCATAAACATTTATTAAATTATTAAAATGTGAACCAATTATAAGGAGATCCTTATTATTTATCATTTTATAAAATTTGAATCAATTGGCGATTAGCCAATGTTTTGCCAACCATTCCAATAAATAATATAAATAAATAGTGTAAATAAAGAATCTAATAGATAAATAGTTTTTATTATTTTTATTGCCAAGAACAAATAAAATGTATAAATTCTCTTTCATCATATACTTAATTTTTTTCGAAATTCTAATCATCACTTTTAAAAATAATAAATATTGTCGGAGAGTGAAAGTAGTTCAAATAATAGCGGTGTCAAAGGAAAAACCGTCCTTTTGACACAGAATTCTTCTGCGGGCACAACGGTCCATATTTGCCAGAAGAATAGCGAATGAAAGACATTTCAAATATGTTTTTGGCATTTATATTCACTTCCAGAACTTCATTGGGAAACAGAATTTTATTCTTCCTATTAAAATAGTCTTATATCATGAATGCGAGAGGAGTGCGTAAGAAAGATAAATATCTATATTAATAAAGGGTTCGAATCGAAATTCCTGAAGAAGGCCGGAGCGTACAACGGCCGAAACGTTGTGAACATGGCAATGAAGATTAGGATAACAATCCGAATAATGTAAATAATGCAAGTAATTATAATACCTCATCTCAGAGATATAGGCAGCTATATTATCCTCTTTCAAAATATTTCTTATTCTTTTAGTCGTGGTACCAAGTTTTATTTACGCAATCGAGCTTTAAAGAGAAAAAAAACGAAAACTGCACTGATGATTTTGTTTTTAAAATAACCGTTTACATTAATTATACCCTTTCCTTTTCTAGTTTTTTTTGTTGTTGTTCCCCTCTCACTGTTAAGATATAAGCCTGTTATAATGGGAAGAATAACATTCTGAACTCTGTGGAAAATCTGTAAGTAAATGTGAACGTTACAAAGTATACTTGTAATGTCTTTCATTTCTTTTCTTCACGGATCGCCATCTGTTGGTTTTAATACAGCCATGAACAGATTGCGTCAAAGAATACTGCCATGAACAGATTGCGTCAAAGAATACAGCCATGAACACATTGCGTCATAGAATACTGCCATGAACAGATTGCGTCAAAGAATACTGCCATGAACAGATTGTGTGAAAGAATACAGCCATGAACAGATTGCGTCATAGAATACTGCCATGAACAGATTGCGTCAAAGAATACTGCCATGAACAGATTGCGTCAAAGAATACTACCATGAACAGATTGCGTCAAAGAATACAGCCATGAACAGATTGCGTCATAGAATACTGCCATGAACAGATTGCGTCAAAGAATACTGCCATGAACAGATTGCGTGGAAGAATACAGCCATGAACAGATTGCGTCAAAGAATACAGCCATGAACAGATTGCGTCAAAGAATACAGCCATGAACAGATTGCGTCAAAGAATACAGCCCTGAATAGATTGCGTCATAGAATACAGCCATGAACAGATTGCGTCAAAGAATACTGCCATGAACAGATTGCGTCAAAGAATACAGCCATGAATAGATTGCGTCATAGAATACAGCCATGAACAGATTGCGTCAAAGAATACTGCCATGAACAGATTGCGTCAAAGAATACTGCCATGAACAGATTGCGTCAAAGAATACAGCCATGAATAGATTGCGTCATAGAATACTGCCATGAACAGATTGCGTCAAAGAATACAGCCATGAACAGATTGCGTCAAAGAATACAGCCATGAACAGATTGCGTCAAAGAATACAGCCATGAACAGATTGCGTCAAAGAATACTGCATCCTGGTTTACTTCTTCATTGTCCCCACAATAGCAATGATGTTCCCAGCCTTCTTGCAAAATTTCCACGGTTTGCTTTGATTTAGCGTGAAATGGACGCAAACAGCCTAGACCAGAATTCGAACACTGCTCACTGGTTCCATTTTCTACGCCAATAACCATTACACGAGCACTACTTTCTAGTTATCACGAATTTAGATAATGAATTCATGTTCTAAAATCTTCTGTAAATTTTTAGGTTGGCCAGAAAGACCTGACTCACTTACGAAGCGGAAAGAAAAGAACAAAAAATTGTGGTTCAACACCAACATTTATTCTTCAAAATAAAGTCAATCTCGACGATTTTATGTCAGCGATTGGCCATCATCCGAATCTGTCTCAGATAACAGTCCGCTGGCTTTGAATCAATAAACCGTAAAGAAGCTTCCTTTACTTCATCAAAGATGTTAAATCGCCGTTCGTGGAGGAAGAGATTCATGAAGCGGAATTGGCCATAGTCACTCGGATCAGAGGATCGGGACTGAACGGTGGATGTGGAAGAGTCTCAGCACCGTCCTTCTGTTTCAACTTCTCCTTGGTCAACCTGAGAGCGTGGGTGTGTGTCTTAGGGTGGCCTCGCGGAAACAAAGCCCGACCTCGATTGTCTTCTTCTTTTGTCGTACACGCGGTCTAGCTGCTGAGTATACAGTTTAGCGTCGATGACGTGACCCTGTGGAACAAGCTCGAAATGCAGTACACCTTGCAAATTCCACCAGACAACGATCAAAATTTGTTGTTTGTTTTCCGCTTCCTAAGTGAGTCGGGATTTTCTGACCAAGCTAATTGCATCGATTTTCTGTTAATATGACGTAACAAGGCAACATATTACATAACGTTACAGAAACGTTATAGCAATGTCATTTTTATATATACCTGATGAAGGCCGAGAGGAGTACAACGACTGAAACACTGTAATAGCAACAACAAAGATAAGGACAATAGTCCGCAAGTAAATAGTGTAAATAATAACTCCTCATACCAGAAATTCTAACAATGTCATTTTGTTCGCTCGGTTCCTTGCCATACTCAAGTCAAAGGAAAAAACTTCGTTGGCTGTGAATGTGCTAAAAATTATCTCGCGGAACAGAATAAAAAAAAAGAAGAACGGAGTGTGCAACGGCCGAAACGTCGTGAATATGGCCATAAAGATGAAGAAAACTGTCCGAACAATGTAAATAGCGTAAATAGTTACATTACCTCATCTCAGAAATATAGACAGATCCTGAAGAAGCCGGTGTGTACACGACCGAAACGTCGTGAATATAGCAATAGAGACGAGGAAAACTGCCTGAACGATGTAAATAGTGCCAGTAGTGACAATATCTCATCTAAGAAATGTAGACAGCTCCTAAAGAAGACCGGGGCATACATGGCCGAAACGTCGTGAATATGTCAGTAAAAATGAGGAAAACTGTCCAAACGATGTAAATAGTGTAAACAGTTACAATACCTCGTTTTAGAAATATATACAGACCCCGAAGAAGTCCGAAGTGTAAACAGCCGAAACGTCGTGAATATGGTAATAAAGATGAGGAAAACTGTCATAAATGTAAATAGTAACAATAACTCGTCTCAGAAATATAGACACATGTAAAATAAAATACATTATTGGTTTTATTTCAAGGAACATATGATTTCTTTTTAAAAAAAAAATAAGACAAAAGTTTTTTAAATAATATCGAATGGTATTAAAGATTCAGGTTAAGCCGAACAGCTTTACTGGTGGAAGATAAAATGAATAAGGAATTACCTTGACCGCTTGGTGTAGGTCTTACACATCCGGCATAATCGGGTCCCCTGGCTGCAGTTATACTGTCAGGACAACAGCCAAACCGCGACGCTTCACAACCACACCCAGCTTCATTAGGTCCATCAGCTGGAGTAATTCCATCAGGGCAACACCCATATCGAGTTTCGCCGCACCCAACAGATGGGCACCCAGCATAACTAGGACCTCTAGCGGCAGTTACCCTGTCTGGACAGCAACCATAAGTCGATGCTTCACAGCCCAGTTCAATTTCACAGCCAGCGAAGTTTTCTCCCAGGGAGAACGAAACTCCATCAGGACAGCATCCATATCTTGAGTAACTACAATCTCTCCTTTGGCAGCCTTCGTGTCTGTATCCACGGGCGAATGTCCTGCCATCTGGGCAACATCCATAATCAGATAAAGCACACTGAGTCTCCGGACACCCATATCTGTCAGGACCTTCAGCTGCTGTTCTCTCGTCTGCACAGCATCCAAATCTTGTAGAAACACATCCTCCGACGATCCTTCTCACACAGCCTTCATAGTTTCTCCCTCGTGCAAATGTCACGCCATCTTCACAACATCCATATTCAGAATTTATGCATAGAGTTTCTGGGCATCCATATCTATCAGGACCTTCAGCTGCTGTTCTTCCGTCTGCACAGCATCCAAATCTTGTAGAATCACATCCTCTGATGCGCCTTCTCACACAGCCGTCATAGTTTCTCCCGCGTGCAAATGTCACGCCATCTTCACAACATCCGTATTCAGAATTTATACATAGAGTCTCTGGACATCCATATCTGTCAGGGCCTTCAGCCGCTGTTCTTCCGTCTGCACAGCATCCAAATCTTGTAGAATCACATCCTCTGATGCGCCTTCTCACACAGCCGTCATAGTTTCTCCCGCGTGCAAATGTCACGCCATCTTCACAACATCCGTATTCAGAATTTATACATAGAGTCTCTGGGCATCCATATCTATCAGGGCCTTCAGCCGCCGTTCTTCTGTCTCCACAGCATCCAAATCTTGTAGAAACGCACGCGGGCTCTTGTGTAGGGCATGGATTCTTGCTTTTACCTCTTGCGTACGTAACCCCGTCCGGGCAACAACCATATACGTACTTTCGGCAATCTTTCTCTTTACAGCCCAAATGTTCTGGTCCCAAAGCGGCTGTTACCATATCTGGACAACATCCGAAATCTGATACGTGGCAGGGAACTGTCGCACATCCATAATAATTATCTCCTCTTGCTACCGTGTTGCCATCTGGACAGCAACCATATTTGGTCTCATGACAAGTTGGGCAACCAGCGTAATCTTCTCCTTTGGCATACGAAACTCTATCTGAGCAACACCCATACCTTGACTGACGGCAATCTTTTTCTCTGCACCCTTCATGATAATAGCCTCTTGCAATTGTTCGTCCATCAGGGCAACATCCATAACTTGTGGAATGACAGTCAGGAGGTGCACAACCCTCAGAAACAAAAGTTACTCCATCTGGACAACACCCAGCCTCCGAGGTTCTGCAGTTAGCTGACGGACAGCCTTTGAAATTTACTCCCCCAGCAAAATGAATCCCATCTCTGCAGCATCCGAATTTCGAACGGCGACAGTTCTGCGTTCTACATCCTTCGTGGTTTGGCCCAGATATAGTTAGGCCGTCAGGACAGCAGCCAAATTCTGTGTAGTGGCAGCAGCCTTCTCCGTTTGGTCCTTGGGCTACGGTTGTTTGATCAGGGCAACACCCATATTCCGTTCTTTCGCATTCATTCCTCACGCGACAACCGGCATAGTTATTCCCTTGTGCATATGACACACCATCTGGACAACAACCGTATGGCGATTCGTCACATCTTCGCGATCGACATCCCCGATAATTGTCACCTCTGGCAAACGAGACGCCATCTTGACAACATCCATATTGGGAAAGGTTGCAATCCTGTCGGGAACATCCTTCCTGTTCATATCCACCAGAAGCTGTTACTCCATCAGGACAGCAGCCATATTGCGAACGTCGGCAATCATTGATTGGACATCCCAGTCCCTGTGGACCTGTTTTAAAAATACGTAGACAAGAAGTTTTTTTTTTAAATTCGGAGATAAAATAATCCTTATGTTATTTAAAATATATAACGCATGAATTAATCCCAAACTAAAGTAATTTATATACAAATTTATATTTTTAAAAAAATCAAGTTCATCATTTACTCAATTTAATTTATGAGATATGGAATTGTGTCATTTAGTATCCTCCATAATTTGCCGAGACTTTCGACTAACTTGATGAATATTTATGAACGTTCTTAAATTTAATAATTTTGCAAAACCAATTACTGTTCTAGGTCAAGGGCTGTGGCGCCGTAGACGGAAAAAAGTTCGTTAGAAACAAAGAAAAGATAACTCTTCTTATGTGGCAGTGAATGTTCGACAATCTAGTTGCGGATGAGGAAAAATCTAGAACCAACAGAAATCTGGTTCTACAAAAGGTTACTAAAATTCCATGAATGGAGCGAGTAAGCAACAAGGAAGTTTCAAAGAAAAGAACAGAAAGCACATTTATATTCAAAATCAGGAAAAGGACGATGAAATTCTTTGGGCACATAATGAGGAAGAAGGGTTTGTGAATCTTAACCCCCCACCCCTACAGCGGATACTGAGTTCAAGAGTTCAAGGCAGCCAGAATGGGGAAGAGGGGAAGGTGCTAGCATTAACAGAGGAAGAAAAACTGCTATGATCCATATGAAATAGGAAGTTGTAAAGTGACAGAACCCAAAGAGTGGGAGTTCAATACCCGGTTAAGGCAGTGGGGAACTTGGAGAGGAGAATTAACAGGTTGGTTAGATCCAGTGACAGGACCCAAAGAGTGTGAGTTCAATACCCGGTTAAGGCAGTGGAGAACTTGGAGAGGAGAATTAACAGGTTGGTTAGATCCAGTGACAGAACCCAAAGAGTGTGAGTTCAATACCCGGTTAAGGCAGTGGAGAACTTGGAGAGGAGAATTAACAGGTTGGTTAGATCCAGTGACAGGACCCAAAGAGTGTGAGTTCAATACCCGGTTAAGGCAGTGGAGAACTTTCAGAGGGAAATTAACAGGAGATAACTGGTAACTGAAATCCATTAAACATGGCACGTGGAACTAGAACTGTCTACCCCAGTGAGCGAAATAAAGGGTTCAGTTCGACATTCCAACCACCTGAAGAAGGCCGGAGCGTACAACGGCCGAAACGTTGTAATAAATATAGCGATAAAAATGAGGAGAATAGTTCGAATAATGTAAATAGTGAGCTATAATCGCCTGTATCCTGAAAGGCCGCCATGCATAAAAGAGAAGTTCTCTCACAAACATTCCCTTTAGGAATCCATGTTCTTAGCGTTCTTTCGACTTTTCAAATCAGTCTTTAAACTCCTCTTTATTGATCCGCCATCAACCCCTTGTTTCCTTAATTTCGCCTACGGTTTAAAATTCCGTTTTTCTATAATAATATTAGGTTTTGGAAAAGGTGGCATTGACGTAGCTGGATCATGTGAGATTCCCCACAACCCAAAGAAAAGAAAATGGACAAAACCCATTCAATGATATGTCATTTACAATCCTCTGCTTTTATAAAATCCAAATCAGACTGAAAATGGAGTACTTTTACCATATTTGGGCGTGAGCCGCCCAGACCTTACTCTCTAGTCTTTATAAGAGTTCAAAAGCGTCTCCGAATCCTTGAGTGGGAAGAATTATTTTCCACCTTCCACTCTCTCTCTCAAGCGGGATGTGGTGAGCCTCTCACTGCTCTATCACTACCCACCATGGAAAGTGATCGGACGATCTGCATCTTCTGGTCCTACTAAGTCCCTACCTTAACGGCTAGGACCCGCCGTGACACTTACATAATAACAAAGCAACCACATTCCTTCCGTATTCCATCGGCGGGAAAGTAATTTCCACTCAAACAGCTTCTTCCCGAGAACTACTGCTCTGTGGGACTGACTCCTAAAAGGATGTTTCCCCGATCTCTAAAATCTCAACTATATCAAGTCTAAAGTTAAATCTTCCCCTCCTATCCATGTAAACTACCCCTTAATGTAACCCTCTACCTCGAGTGGATCCCGGGCCTTTTACACGCTGAACCCTACTGTAAAAGCAAAAAGATTCATTAACGCTAAGGTATAATCTCTGTTCACGCATGTACAGTAATGTCTTGCCAACCAAACTGTGCAACCCCTGTTCTCAAGATATTCAAAATAGCTACACACTTTCTGGACATACGACGTATTAACGGACTTTGATCAACTTACCACGAGCAGCAGTTACCCCATCTTCGCAGCAACCAAACGGTGTAGAGATACAACTTGGAACTGTCAAATACAATAAAATTGAAAAATTACAATAATGTTTGGTTAGAACGAATTGTTTGTGGTTATCGTCCTTCAAAAAGCATTTCTTTCCGCCTCATAAAAGTAAAACTGCCTTCATTACAAATGTTGTACTAGTTTTCTTTTAGTTTTTTTTATCTTTATTTTTATAATAATTTTATTTGATATACCTACCAATCGTTAAATCATGAAATCTGAAGACAGAAGCATTTGAAATCGCATTTCATGGATGATTTTATGATTCGATTCAAACGCGCGGAGGTCGAATGCTTCTCAGCGCTTCTCAAAATATTACTTACTTTAACGATTGTAAGTTAAATTATTCGGAACGTTGTGATAAAATGCATGATTAAAAAACTAGCGTATAATGGATATTAAAAATGCTTCAGTGAATTCAAGTAACTTAAACACGGGTCGAAGACATTGATTAACATTTCTCGATATTAAATTAAAATCAACATGGTTTCAAGAAATAAATCCACCTCACAATAACCTTCCTTAGGTTAAAAATATTCAAAGATTAAATTCAACTGTATTTAATAAATATTTTTTGGACTCCATTCTTACCAACACCAGGGAGGATCGAATTAACCAAATTAAAAGAGGTCTCTGTTGCTATTCATCCAACCGCAATACATTCTTACTGTTGAGTATATTATAATAAAAACGACCGGCTGTTCGTTGTACATTTCTGTTGTTTCAAACACCGCACAGCCCACGTGTGTTTTGTACAGCAACTCCGCTTGGATACTTTACTCGACCTAATTTTACTCACAAGACTTGGGTCAGCCAGTGGTATGGTTTTCCGTCACCTCTCAACAGTGTCGACAAACTGGGAATCTCTCTCTCTCTCTTTCTCTCTCCCTCCCTCTTTCTTTATCTCTCCCTCTTTCTTTCTTTCTCTCTCTCTCTCATATATATATATATATATATATATATATATATATGGTTTTAGACCAGTTGCAACGTAACATCATCCAGCTGTTGCGGGCCCACCGTGTAGAAAGGTACTGAGCTCAGCTGAAGATTGCACCTGGTCTCGAGAACTTGATGTGTATTTGTGTTTTATGTATATATACATTACCACCACCGTGCTTCAATATATATATATATATATATATATATATATATATATATATATATATATATGTGTGTGTGTGTGTAGAGAGAGAGAGAGACAGGCATGGTGAGGTAATGGATAGCTACTTGGATTGAGGGATCGGAGAGCCGAGTTTGAATTCCAGTCGAATACGTGCTAATATCCTTGGGAAAGGTGTGAATCCTCTTCTTCTCCCTCCAGCTATGGGTAAATAGCAGGACAGACTAGGTTCTATAGCCTTGGATGGCAACTGGTCTAGGAGAAGAACAACTCTGAATTCAAAATCTGCAGAGGGTCGTTTGGAGACATTGTGACACAAAGTGCACCAGATCTCTGTATTCGGCCCTTCAAAATGTGTGGATGGTCCTGCACGAAACCTTCACCACTATAATCAAATCTCATGTGCTGTTGTCGGGCTGTCGGTTTCCTCGGAACTGATCTGCTTGACTCTCATACGTCGAATTCGGGGTTGATTAAGACTAACGAACTATATTTTCGTCAGTCCAAATAAGCTTACTCCCCATATGAGGTGATTTTGAATTTTATTGTGTATATATATATATATATATATATATATATATATATATATATATATATATATATATATTAGGTACCTCCACTAATTCGCGATACCGTAGGCTTAAGATTAATTTTTAAAAATGAACATTTTTTATTGAAGTTTTCATTTTAATTGAAATCTAAAGGATTAAATTTACTATTTCCAGTAAGTGAAATACTCTGGTCTATTTCGAACAGAAATTATATTGATTGGAATCGATTTTTTTCTTTCTAAAATAACTGATTAGCCGCCTTTTTAGTTGTTTTTCATCGTAATTCTCTTTATTAAAAATCTCCCAAAAATAAAATATACTTTTTTGATATTTTATTTGAGAAATATTCGCTGACTTAAAGTACAATTAATCTGATTTGAAATAAATATTATTTACTTTAAGTTTAAAATAACACTGAAATGCATTTTTAAATCAAACAGTAGCTGTGGTTTTAACAGACAATAGCCAAGTGATAACAAGGTGATGGCAATTTTATTGTTATTTTATAAAGACTTTATCTGTCAAACAGGATTGAAGAAAATGAGGTGACATTTATAATTTTTAAGTACTCAGTAATATTAAAAATCTGTCTATATTTCTGAGATGAGGTATTATGTACACTGTTTACATTATTCGGACTATTGCATCTTTATCGCCACATTTATTACAACGTTTCGGCCTTTGTACGCTCCGGCCTTCTTCAGGTGGTTGGAATATCGAACTGAACCCTTTATTTCGCTCACTGGGGTAGACTGTTCTAGTTCCACGTGCCACGTTTAATGGATGCCAGTTACCTCCTGTTAATTCTCCTGTGAAAGTTCTCCACTGCCTTAACCGGGTATTGAACTGACACTCTTTAGGTCCTCTCACTGGATCTAACTAACGCCTTTATCCACTGAGCCATGTGCCCTTGACTGATAATTGACATCCATTAAACATGGCACGTGGAACTAGAACAGTCTACCCCAGTGAGCGAAATAAAGGGTTCAGTTCGACATTCCAATGACCTGAAGAAGGCTGGAGCGTACAAAGGCCGAAACGTTGTTAAATATGGCGACAAAGATGAGGACAATAGTCCGAATAATGTAAATAGTTAATATTAAAAATGCTGGAAAATATACAAGTTAATTTAATTTTAGGAATGTCAACTTTAAATTTAGTATAGTCATCACTCTTATTTTCCGATAATGTCGTGTATGGTCGCACATATTTTCAAAAATGGGTACTTTTATATACATAAAATAAATTTATAGATATATATACTCGACTTGTCGCAGTTGTCGCATAATACTCAATGCTAAAACAAAATAAAGTTTTTGTCAAGTAATGAACCCGGGGGTTTCAGGCAAGGTTTTAAAACATCATTACAATTAATCAAAAGCACTCGAGTTATACCTCACGATACCAGTAGTATGACAATACCAGATCCACGCAGATGCAACATATTACCGATCTTGAAGCCTCTTAATGTATTTCCTCTGTTGGTGACAATCGGAGATCCGAAGATAAAGAAACAGATGCGAAGATAAAAGAGTGAGAGTTTGCGTGTCTTTTAAATTATCTCTTGCAACATTTAACACTTACCTATTCCTCGGCGACAATTTTCTTGGCAGTCTCGATCGGAATCGAATCTGTTATCGTTTCCACGACAACCGCCATACCAAAATTGTTCGCATCTTCTGGTTGAGATGTTAAAAAACCATTTGATAACATAATCTTGGCAAGGTCCCGTTTCTGACTTCATCTCACATAGATTAACTTCCGTCAAACGTGTACGGCTTCCTAAAGAAAAAACAAAAAAGCAAAACAGAATAAAAACCCTATTTTTTTGTTATTTTGACACTTGGATGGCATTCTAATTTCAATGATTACATACTGGGATTTGAAAAAGTCATTAAATAAATAATTTACTTCATTGTCTCGGACATTTTCTTGGGGATGAAGTCTTCGCCATGGCAAATAAAAGGCCTTAAAGGTTTTCAGATTAGATCAAGGATTCCCAAGGTGGGGCGCATGACCCCCCAAGGTAGGGCATGGTAATATTTTGGTGGGACATGCGTAAGATGTGCACCCTTCAGCTTACTATATCAACAGAATAAGGGGACAATTCGAGAATGAGTTATTAACAGTGAATTGTTTTCTAGTGAGCTCAAATTTCATTTTGCATTATTATTTCATGATTAAAATGGTCAAAGTATATTACAGAATAAGCTTTCATTCAAATATTTTTTATATTTCTGTCTTTCAGTTCTCTTTTATATCTTTTGAAACTATATATTTAACTGTCATTTTGTTTTTTAAATTTTTCTCTTTCATGGACGCCATGATCTTTGGAGGCTTGATTAGAGACCAAGTAAATGGCCTTTTAAGCTTCCTTTACGTGAATGGCAGTAAAATTTTGAATATGTAAGAATTAAATATTACGGGGGTGGGAGCACCAGAATTTTAGAAATACCAAAGTGGGTCATGGCCCAAAATTGGTTGAGAACCACCGGACTAGACTATGACGAGTTGACAGGGAAGTGGAATTAA
Organism: Acanthosepion esculentum; assembly: GCA_964036315.1. NCBI lineage: Eukaryota > Metazoa > Mollusca > Cephalopoda > Sepiida > Sepiidae > Acanthosepion > Acanthosepion esculentum. The sequence continues at coordinate 4,988,463 of OZ038478.1, forward strand.
GAATCGTTCTTCTCCTAAACTGTACCGACTATTTTACCTGCGAGTGAAGCAGATGGGTTCATGCCTTTCTCAACAGAATTAGTGTTAAATGAACGCAAAAGTCGCAGTCGAGAATTGAACTTGTTTTGCTGATTCCATTTTATGCACTGCTAACCGTCACGCAACCTGATATATTTTATAATTCTCAGGTAATTTTCTTCATTTTCAATATAATGTTTCAGCCGATATATTCTTCAGCCTTCTTCAATTGCCTGAAATATTTTCATTATTTCATAGATTTTTCGAATTGTTGTTTTTGCTTTATATTGCTTTTAATGCAAAGCTTCAGCAGATATAGTTTTCTGACTTCCACAATTATATTTTGGATGTTGTTTTTTTAGGGGGGTGGTTACTTGTAGTTTTTTTATCATCACAAATAGAACGTCAAAGCTCAGCAGAGGCACAGGACTCAGTGTTAGTGGTTTTCAAAACTGGTTCCTGGATTACACTAAGTTTCGTCCACCATATTTCTTTCCACTACTACTACTACGACGACAACGAAAATTATTCCCGATTACAACACTAGACATTTGAAACCTTCTTGTAACGGGGGTTAAATAATTTATTTACCTGAAGTTTCAGTTGGTGTTGGGTAGATGGGTGGAGTGCGTTGTCTACGGCAAGCAGCTAAACACCGTTGACGATCCTCAAAACGGTTGTCGTTACCGCCACAGCCGCCATACCAAAATTGATCACATTTTCCGGTAGTTGAATTATATGACCATCTAATCTTGTAATCCCCACAGGAGCCAGTTTCTTGTTTCATGAAGCAAATATCTTTAAATACAAGTAAATGAAGAAAAATAATATATATATATATATAAATATATATGTACTTTATTTCAGGATATTACATCGTAAATGTATCAAAATCGCCACACGATTGCAGTCGTGTTTCGATGCGCATACAACGCATCTCATTAGGCGATTGTCAATTACTGGAGAAGAAACGATTTATTCAGATTTAAAAGCAAAATACAATAATAATTTTGCTTTTAAGTCTGATTAAATCATAGCGATTTTGACATGTTTGCGATGTAATATGCTAAAATAAAGAATATTGCTATACTGTGTATTGAGCCCTCTTTTAAATCAAATGTTACGAACGTTGGAATTGTACTCTATGTAGACATAGGAATCAACACTGCATGGTGGCTGTCTGCTCCACGTCTCAAGCGATTTTCAGATTAGAACATCACTTATGGCGTGAAAATGACTGTTGCGATTCATTGTTCATTCCTATGTACACATTGTTTTTATGATATGATAGAGAGGGAAGGGGGCAGAAAGAGAGGAGGAGAAATAATTTAATAAATGAAAGCAAAAATTGAAAAAAGAAATTATAACTAGACGAAAAGGAAAACACAGAGAGATAGCGAGAAAAGAGAAGGGAAGATTTTCTAATAGACAATATTTTGGAGAAAGAAAGAAAGAAAGAAAGAAAGAAAGAAAGAAAGAAAGAAGAGGAGTCGGACAAGCGAAAAAAGAAACAGGGAAAGAAAGAAGAAACGAACGAAAAGAAGGATTATGTTTATATAAAGTACCATAGAAAGAAAAATAGACGGTAATTTATCAATAAAAAGAAAAGAAGAAAAAAAGAAATTCAGAGAAAGAAAGAAACACAATGACGTCAAAAGAAAAATGAAAGAGAAGGATAAAGTTATTCTAAGAAAGAAAGAAAAGAATAACTGCAATATCTCCTAAATAAACAAAAAAAAAAGTTTTCCTGAGAGAAACAGGAAAAGAAAAATATCCTAATAAATGAAAACCGACGTTAACTGGAGTAGAAGATGGCTTGTCAATTTTAATGCCTCCAAAATTAAACTGCTCTCCATTAGTCAACCGAGAGACTCCTCTCTGCCTTCCATCGGCATGGCTGATGCTATCCTTCAAGAAAGTGACTCATTGCACCTTATCGGGCTAACGTTTTCAGCTGATATGAAGTGGAAAGACTTCATTGAATCCATCGCCAGATCAGCTGCTAAGAAAATCGTTTCACTGTGTCGAGCAAGACAATTTATCTCTCCGGAATCTATCTTGCATATCTATAAGTCCACCATTCGTCCATTCTTAGAATATTGCTGCCATATATGGCCCGGTGCCCCTGCTATTTTTTGGAGCTCTTTGTTTAGATCCAAAGAAGAATCAACAATATTATTGGTCATGGTGTGGCAACCTGGCTGCAGTCACTTAACCACCGCCGTAAGGTTGCCTCTGAGTATCTTTTTTTATTATAAATACTTTTATATTTGTTCGGAAAAGCTCTACGTTATATTACCTAAGTTGTATGAATTTAAGTGCAATGCTTGACTGGCGGCGAGATGTCATCAATTTACAATTGAGCTTGCTAGATGTCGCCGCAAGCTCTATGCTAACAGTTTTTTGCACTTCTCGCTTGTGGAAATCCCTTTCGGCTCCATGCTTTCCTACCATCTGCAAAAATTTAAACGCAGTGTCAATTGCTATCTACTGTCTCCTGGTTACACTTTTCTTTCTACACATTGCTCATGTTTTTGTTTTTAATTCCTCCACATCTTGTAACCCCTTGCTGTACCGCTTTGCTTAGGGTGATGCCGATTAAAAGAAATCTATAGAAAAATATCCCAAGAGTGAAAGAAAACAATGCAATGGGAGGGAGGGGGGAATGAAAGCAATAAATCCCGAGAAAGAAGATTCCCAGAGAAAATGGGTGGCGGGTGATCTAAAGTGGAGTGAAGCAACACGACAAAAATAAGTTTAAAAAAAATTAGTTCAAAACCTACTTCCGTTTGCGGTAATTGAGGCCAAAGTTGGTTCCGTCTCGGGTACTTCTTTTGTGCGCAATAAAGGACATCCTGCATAATTTGGTCCTTCGGCTGCATTCACGCCATCTGGGCAGCATCCATAATCAGTGTTATGGCAGTCAGCACGATGTTCACCACAGCCTGCATAGTCCGGACCTGATGCGGCGGTTTGTCTGTCTTGGCAGCATCCATACAGTGTCCCCCAGCATGGGGCCTGAAAAAGGGGGAACAGAATAATTGACTTCGGGTTTCTTTTAATGTCAGAGAAACACTAAATATAATTAAGTATTTTCAAACGATATGTAATGCTTGGAAACTCATTTTTATAAAACCTAGAATTGACAACGCGATGTCCAACATATATTTCTTTACACGTAAGGGTTACTTATGAAGAGAAAATCAATGTCTGCATTTTGAAAACTAAGAAAGCTTTGTTACAATGATGCGTGGGGGCTGGAGCCTGACATAAAGTACAAAGTATATAACCCTGACAATCTTTTAGATCGTGGGACCAATCAATAAGTAAATGTATTTTTAGAATCATTCTCTACGTTTTTATGAGACTGAAATAGAAACTTATGGAAAGGAAAATAAAACACTACATTTTGAAGCCTAATGTTCTATCTTTTAATAGAAATCTTCTCTTAGGGTCATAATGGCACCACATGTACTGCAACCGTCACAGCAATGGGTGTGTCTAAGACTAGAGAGTTTGTCAGTACACCTCCTTCTTCAGGGTGACATAGATCATAGCACCAACCAAAAACTCAATTTAGTTTTAAAATCATTCTCTTTGTTTCATAATATGGCTGCTTTGAAAAGGAAAAATAAAAGCCATAACATTTGCAATCCTTTTGTTCTACCGTTTAATGCAAAGAATTTATTTTGTCATTTTCGGATGGAATCAGAAGAAGCGAACGAAAGAAGGAATATGTTTATAAAAAGTACTTAGAATATACTTAGTATATAAAAAGTACTTAGAATATTTAGAAACAAGTAGTAAGGAAAAACAAACACCTTTAAATATTAGGTTGTCATACATGAAATGACGCACTTTATAAAAATGAATAAAACACATCTGAAATGTTAAATAAATAATTTATTCAGTTGAAATAGGCGCCATGTTGATGAATGATTGTTCTCCGACATATCTCTATATTCTTGATCTCATCTTTAAAAAAATCTCATCCTCTGATGTGATAAACACTTCCAATGCTTCCATTAACTCTTCCTTATTGGAGAATGTTTTATTGCAGATGAAAATCTCAAAAAGTTTAAATAAGTGATAATCAGTAGGCGATATATCAGGTGATTATGGAGGGTGAGGCAAACATTTCATAATTCAAATGCTTCCATTACCTCTTCCTTATTGGAGAATGTTTTATTGCAGATAAAAATCTCAAAACGTTTAAATAAGTGATAATCAGTAGGCGATATATCAGGTGAATATGGAGGATGAGGCAAAATTTCATAATTCAAATGCTTCCATTACCTCTTCCTTATTGGAGAATGTTTTATTGCAGATGAAAATCTCAAAAAGTTTAAATAAGTGATAATCAGTAGGCGATATATCAGGTGAATATGGAGGATGAGGCAAACATTTCATAATTCGAATGCTTCCATTACCTCTTCCTTATTGGAGAATGTTTTATTGCAGATGAAAATCTCAAAAAGTTTAAATAAGTGATAATCAGTAGGCGATATATCAGGTGAATATGGAGGATGAGGCAAAATTTCATAATTCAAATGCTTCCATTACCTCTTCCTTATTGGAGAATGTTTTATTGCATATGAAAATCTCAAAAAGTTTAAATAAGTGAAAATCAGTAGGCGATATATCAGGTGAATATGGAGGATGAGGCAAAATTTCATAATTCAAATGCTTCCATTACCTCTTCCTTATTGGAGAATGTTTTATTGCAGATAAAAATCTCAAAAAGTTTAAATAAGTGATAATCAGTAGGCGATATATCAGGTGAATATGGAGGATGTGGCAAACTTTCATAATTCAAATGCTTCCATTACCTCTTCCTTATTGGAGAATGTTTTATTGCAGATGAAAATCTCAAAAAGTTTAAATAAGTGATAATCAGTAGGCGATATATCAGGTGAATATGGACGGTGAGGCAAACATTTCATAATTCAAATGCTTCCATTACCTCTTCCTTATTGGAGAATGTTTTATTGCAGATGAAAATCTCAAAAAGTTTAAATAAGTGATAATCAGTAGGCAATATATCAGGTGAATATGGAGGGTGAGGCAAACATTTCATAATTCAAATGCTTCCATTACCTCTTCCTTATTGGAGAATGTTTTATTGCACATGAAAATCTCAAAAAGTTTAAATAAGTGATAATCAGTAGGCGATATATCAGGTGAATATGGAGGGTGAGGCAAACATTTCATAATTCAAATGCTTCCATTACCTCTTCCTTATTGGAGAATGTTTTATTGCAGATGAAAATCTCAAAAAGTTTAAATAAGTGATAATCAGTAGGCGATATATCAGGTGAATATGGAGGATGAGGCAAACATTTCATAATTCAAATGCTTCCATTACCTCTTCCTTATTGGAGAATGTTTTATTGCATATGAAAATCTCAAAAAGTTTAAATAAGTGATAATCAGTAGGCGATATATCAGGTGAATATGGAGGATGAGGCAAACATTTCATAATTCAAATGCTTCCATTACCTCTTCCTTATTGGAGAATGTTTTATTGCAGATGTAAATCTCAAAAAGTTTAAATAAGTGATAATCAGTAGGCGATATATCAGGTTAATATGGAGGATGAGGCAAACATTTCATAATTCAAATGCTTCCATTTCCTCTTCCTTATTGGAGAATGTTTTATTGCAGATGTAAATCTCAAAAAGTTTAAATAAGTGATAATCAGTAGGCGATATATCAGGTGAATATGGAGGATGAGGCAAACATTTCATAATTCAAATGCTTCCATTACCTCTTCCTTATTGGAGAATGTTTTATTGCAGATGTAAATCTCAAAAAGTTTAAATAAGTGATAATCAGTAGGCGATATATCAGGTTAATATGGAGGATGAGGCAAACATTTCATAATTCAAATGCTTCCATTTCCTCTTCCTTATTGGAGAATGTTTTATTGCATATGAAAATCTCAAAAAGTTTAAATAAGTGATAATCAGTAGGCGATATATCAGGTGAATATGGAGGATGAGGCAAACATTTCATAATTCAAATGCTTCCATTACCTCTTCCTTATTGGAGAATGTTTTATTGCATATGAAAATCTCAAAAAGTTTAAATAAGTGATAATCAGTAGGCGATATATCAGGTGAATATGGAGGATGAGGCAAACATTTCATAATTCAAATGCTTCCATTACCTCTTCCTTATTGGAGAATGTTTTATTGCATATGAAAATCTCAAAAAGTTTAAATAAGTGATAATCAGTAGGCGATATATCAGGTGAATATGGAGGATGAGGCAAACATTTCATAATTCAAATGCTTCCATTACCTCTTCCTTATTGGAGAATGTTTTATTGCAGATGAAAATCTCAAAAAGTTTAAATAAGTGATAATCAGTAGGCGATATATCAGGTGAATATGGAGGATGAGGCAAACATTTCATAATTCAAATGCTTCCATTACCTCTTCCTTATTGGAGAATGTTTTATTGCAGATGAAAATCTCAAAAAGTTTAAATAAGTGATAATCAGTAGGCGATATATCAGGTGAATATGGACGGTGAGGCAAACATTTCATAATTCAAATGCTTCCATTACCTCTTCCTTATTGGAGAATGTTTTATTGCAGATGAAAATCTCAAAAAGTTTAAATAAGTGATAATCAGTAGGCAATATATCAGGTGAATATGGAGGGTGAGGCAAACATTTCATAATTCAAATGCTTCCATTACCTCTTCCTTATTGGAGAATATTTTATTGCACATGAAAATCTCAAAAAGTTTAAATAAGTGATAATCAGTAGGCGATATATCAGGTGAATATGGAGGGTGAGGCAAACATTTCATAATTCAAATGCTTCCATTACCTCTTCCTTATTGGAGAATGTTTTATTGCAGATGAAAATCTCAAAAAGTTTAAATAAGTGATAATCAGTAGGCAATATATCAGGTGAATATGGAGGGTGAGGCAAACATTTCATAATTCAAATGCTTCCATTACCTCTTCCTTATTGGAGAATATTTTATTGCACATGAAAATCTCAAAAAGTTTAAATAAGTGATAATCAGTAGGCGATATATCAGGTGAATATGGAGGGTGAGGCAAACATTTCATAATTCAAATGCTTCCATTACCTCTTCCTTATTGGAGAATGTTTTATTGCAGATGAAAATCTCAAAAAGTTTAAATAAGTGATAATCAGTAGGCGATATATCAGGTGAATATGGAGGATGAGGCAAACATTTCATAATTCAAATGCTTCCATTACCTCTTCCTTATTGGAGAATGTTTTATTGCATATGAAAATCTCAAAAAGTTTAAATAAGTGATAATCAGTAGGCGATATATCAGGTGAATATGGAGGATGAGGCAAACATTTCATAATTCAAATGCTTCCATTACCTCTTCCTTATTGGAGAATGTTTTATTGCAGATGTAAATCTCAAAAAGTTTAAATAAGTGATAATCAGTAGGCGATATATCAGGTTAATATGGAGGATGAGGCAAACATTTCATAATTCAAATGCTTCCATTTCCTCTTCCTTATTGGAGAATGTTTTATTGCATATGAAAATCTCAAAACGTTTAAATAAGTGATAATCAGTAGGCGATATATCAGGTGAATATGGAGGATGAGGCAAACATTTCATAATTCAAATGCTTCCATTACCTCTTCCTTATTGGAGAATGTTTTATTGCATATGAAAATCTCAAAAAGTTTAAATAAGTGATAATCAGTAGGCGATATATCAGGTGAATATGGAGGATGAGGCAAACATTTCATAATCCAAATGCTTCCATTACCTCTTCCTTATTGGAGAATGTTTTATTGCATATGAAAATCTCAAAAAGTTTAAATAAGTGATAATCAGTAGGCGATATATCAGGTGAATATGGAGGATGAGGCAAACATTTCATAATTCAAATGCTTCCATTACCTCTTCCTTATTGGAGAATGTTTTATTGCATATGAAAATCTCAAAAAGTTTAAATAAGTGATAATCAGTAGGCGATATATCAGGTGAATATGGAGGGTGAGGCAAACATTTCATAATTCAAATGCCTCCATTAACTCTTCCTTATTGGAGAATGTTTTATTGCATATGAAAATCTCGAACAGTTTAAATAAGTGATAATCAGTAGGCGATATATCAGGTGAATATGGAGGGTGAGGCAAACATTTCATAATTCAAATGCTTCCATTACCTCTTCCTTATTGGAGAATGTTTTATTGCAGATGAAAATCTCAAAAAGTTTAAATAAGTGATAATCAGTAGGCGATATATCAGGTGAATATGGACGGTGAGGCAAACATTTCATAATTCAAATGCTTCCATTACCTCTTCCTTATTGGAGAATGTTTTATTGCAGATGAAAATCTCAAAAAGTTTAAATAAGTGATAATCAGTAGGCAATATATCAGGTGAATATGGAGGGTGAGGCAAACATTTCATAATTCAAATGCTTCCATTACCTCTTCCTTATTGGAGAATGTTTTATTGCACATGAAAATCTCAAAAAGTTTAAATAAGTGATAATCAGTAGGCGATATATCAGGTGAATATGGAGGGTGAGGCAAACATTTCATAATTCAAATGCTTCCATTACCTCTTCCTTATTGGAGAATGTTTTATTGCAGATGAAAATCTCAAAAAGTTTAAATAAGTGATAATCAGTAGGCGATATATCAGGTGAATATGGAGGATGAGGCAAACATTTCATAATTCAAATGCTTCCATTACCTCTTCCTTATTGGAGAATGTTTTATTGCATATGAAAATCTCAAAAAGTTTAAATAAGTGATAATCAGTAGGCGATATATCAGGTGAATATGGAGGATGAGGCAAACATTTCATAATTCAAATGCTTCCATTACCTCTTCCTTATTGGAGAATGTTTTATTGCAGATGTAAATCTCAAAAAGTTTAAATAAGTGATAATCAGTAGGCGATATATCAGGTTAATATGGAGGATGAGGCAAACATTTCATAATTCAAATGCTTCCATTTCCTCTTCCTTATTGGAGAATGTTTTATTGCAGATGTAAATCTCAAAAAGTTTAAATAAGTGATAATCAGTAGGCGATATATCAGGTGAATATGGAGGATGAGGCAAACATTTCATAATTCAAATGCTTCCATTACCTCTTCCTTATTGGAGAATGTTTTATTGCAGATGTAAATCTCAAAAAGTTTAAATAAGTGATAATCAGTAGGCGATATATCAGGTTAATATGGAGGATGAGGCAAACATTTCATAATTCAAATGCTTCCATTTCCTCTTCCTTATTGGAGAATGTTTTATTGCATATGAAAATCTCAAAAAGTTTAAATAAGTGATAATCAGTAGGCGATATATCAGGTGAATATGGAGGATGAGGCAAACATTTCATAATTCAAATGCTTCCATTACCTCTTCCTTATTGGAGAATGTTTTATTGCATATGAAAATCTCAAAAAGTTTAAATAAGTGATAATCAGTAGGCGATATATCAGGTGAATATGGAGGATGAGGCAAACATTTCATAATTCAAATGCTTCCATTACCTCTTCCTTATTGGAGAATGTTTTATTGCATATGAAAATCTCAAAAAGTTTAAATAAGTGATAATCAGTAGGCGATATATCAGGTGAATATGGAGGATGAGGCAAACATTTCATAATTCAAATGCTTCCATTACCTCTTCCTTATTGGAGAATGTTTTATTGCAGATGAAAATCTCAAAAAGTTTAAATAAGTGATAATCAGTAGGCGATATATCAGGTGAATATGGAGGATGAGGCAAACATTTCATAATTCAAATGCTTCCATTACCTCTTCCTTATTGGAGAATGTTTTATTGCAGATGAAAATCTCAAAAAGTTTAAATAAGTGATAATCAGTAGGCGATATATCAGGTGAATATGGACGGTGAGGCAAACATTTCATAATTCAAATGCTTCCATTACCTCTTCCTTATTGGAGAATGTTTTATTGCAGATGAAAATCTCAAAAAGTTTAAATAAGTGATAATCAGTAGGCAATATATCAGGTGAATATGGAGGGTGAGGCAAACATTTCATAATTCAAATGCTTCCATTACCTCTTCCTTATTGGAGAATATTTTATTGCACATGAAAATCTCAAAAAGTTTAAATAAGTGATAATCAGTAGGCGATATATCAGGTGAATATGGAGGGTGAGGCAAACATTTCATAATTCAAATGCTTCCATTACCTCTTCCTTATTGGAGAATGTTTTATTGCAGATGAAAATCTCAAAAAGTTTAAATAAGTGATAATCAGTAGGCGATATATCAGGTGAATATGGAGGATGAGGCAAACATTTCATAATTCAAATGCTTCCATTACCTCTTCCTTATTGGAGAATGTTTTATTGCATATGAAAATCTCAAAAAGTTTAAATAAGTGATAATCAGTAGGCGATATATCAGGTGAATATGGAGGATGAGGCAAACATTTCATAATTCAAATGCTTCCATTACCTCTTCCTTATTGGAGAATGTTTTATTGCAGATGTAAATCTCAAAAAGTTTAAATAAGTGATAATCAGTAGGCGATATATCAGGTTAATATGGAGGATGAGGCAAACATTTCATAATTCAAATGCTTCCATTTCCTCTTCCTTATTGGAGAATGTTTTATTGCATATGAAAATCTCAAAAAGTTTAAATAAGTGATAATCAGTAGGCGATATATCAGGTTAATATGGAGGATGAGGCAAACATTTCATAATTCAAATGCTTCCATTTCCTCTTCCTTATTGGAGAATGTTTTATTGCAGATGTAAATCTCAAAAAGTTTAAATAAGTGATAATCAGTAGGCGATATATCAGGTGAATATGGAGGATGAGGCAAACATTTCATAATTCAAATGCTTCCATTACCTCTTCCTTATTGGAGAATGTTTTATTGCAGATGTAAATCTCAAAAAGTTTAAATAAGTGATAATCAGTAGGCGATATATCAGGTTAATATGGAGGATGAGGCAAACATTTCATAATTCAAATGCTTCCATTTCCTCTTCCTTATTGGAGAATGTTTTATTGCATATGAAAATCTCAAAAAGTTTAAATAAGTGATAATCAGTAGGCGATATATCAGGTGAATATGGAGGATGAGGCAAACATTTCATAATTCAAATGCTTCCATTACCTCTTCCTTATTGGAGAATGTTTTATTGCATATGAAAATCTCAAAAAGTTTAAATAAGTGATAATCAGTAGGCGATATATCAGGTGAATATGGAGGATGAGGCAAACATTTCATAATTCAAATGCTTCCATTACCTCTTCCTTATTGGAGAATGTTTTATTGCATATGAAAATCTCAAAAAGTTTAAATAAGTGATAATCAGTAGGCGATATATCAGGTGAATATGGAGGATGAGGCAAACATTTCATAATTCAAATGCTTCCATTACCTCTTCCTTATTGGAGAATGTTTTATTGCAGATGAAAATCTCAAAAAGTTTAAATAAGTGATAATCAGTAGGCGATATATCAGGTGAATATGGAGGATGAGGCAAACATTTCATAATTCAAATGCTTCCATTACCTCTTCCTTATTGGAGAATGTTTTATTGCAGATGAAAATCTCAAAAAGTTTAAATAAGTGATAATCAGTAGGCGATATATCAGGTGAATATGGACGGTGAGGCAAACATTTCATAATTCAAATGCTTCCATTACCTCTTCCTTATTGGAGAATGTTTTATTGCAGATGAAAATCTCAAAAAGTTTAAATAAGTGATAATCAGTAGGCGATATATCAGGTGAATATGGAGGGTGAGGCAAACATTTCATAATTCAAATGCTTCCATTACCTCTTCCTTATTGGAGAATGTTTTATTGCAGATGAAAATCTCAAAAAGTTTAAATAAGTGATAATCAGTAGGCGATATATCAGGTGAATATGGAGGATGAGGCAAACATTTCATAATTCAAATGCTTCCATTACCTCTTCCTTATTGGAGAATGTTTTATTGCATATGAAAATCTCAAAAAGTTTAAATAAGTGATAATCAGTAGGCGATATATCAGGTGAATATGGAGGATGAGGCAAACATTTCATAATTCAAATGCTTCCATTACCTCTTCCTTATTGGAGAATGTTTTATTGCAGATGTAAATCTCAAAAAGTTTAAATAAGTGATAATCAGTAGGCGATATATCAGGTTAATATGGAGGATGAGGCAAACATTTCATAATTCAAATGCTTCCATTTCCTCTTCCTTATTGGAGAATGTTTTATTGCATATGAAAATCTCAAAACGTTTAAATAAGTGATAATCAGTAGGCGATATATCAGGTGAATATGGAGGATGAGGCAAACATTTCATAATTCAAATGCTTCCATTACCTCTTCCTTATTGGAGAATGTTTTATTGCATATGAAAATCTCAAAAAGTTTAAATAAGTGATAATCAGTAGGCGATATATCAGGTGAATATGGAGGATGAGGCAAACATTTCATAATCCAAATGCTTCCATTACCTCTTCCTTATTGGAGAATGTTTTATTGCATATGAAAATCTCAAAAAGTTTAAATAAGTGATAATCAGTAGGCGATATATCAGGTGAATATGGAGGATGAGGCAAACATTTCATAATTCAAATGCTTCCATTACCTCTTCCTTATTGGAGAATGTTTTATTGCATATGAAAATCTCAAAAAGTTTAAATAAGTGATAATCAGTAGGCGATATATCAGGTGAATATGGAGGGTGAGGCAAACATTTCATAATTCAAATGCCTCCATTAACTCTTCCTTATTGGAGAATGTTTTATTGCATATGAAAATCTCGAACAGTTTAAATAAGTGATAATCAGTAGGCGATATATCAGGTGAATATGGAGGGTGAGGCAAACATTTCATAATTCAAATGCTTCCATTACCTCTTCCTTATTGGAGAATGTTTTATTGCAGATGAAAATCTCAAAAAGTTTAAATAAGTGATAATCAGTAGGCGATATATCAGGTGAATATGGACGGTGAGGCAAACATTTCATAATTCAAATGCTTCCATTACCTCTTCCTTATTGGAGAATGTTTTATTGCAGATGAAAATCTCAAAAAGTTTAAATAAGTGATAATCAGTAGGCAATATATCAGGTGAATATGGAGGGTGAGGCAAACATTTCATAATTCAAATGCTTCCATTACCTCTTCCTTATTGGAGAATGTTTTATTGCACATGAAAATCTCAAAAAGTTTAAATAAGTGATAATCAGTAGGCGATATATCAGGTGAATATGGAGGGTGAGGCAAACATTTCATAATTCAAATGCTTCCATTACCTCTTCCTTCTTGGAGAATGTTTTATTGCAGATGAAAATCTCAAAAAGTTTAAATAAGTGATAATCAGTAGGCGATATATCAGGTGAATATGGAGGATGAGGCAAACATTTCATAATTCAAATGCTTCCATTACCTCTTCCTTATTGGAGAATGTTTTATTGCATATGAAAATCTCAAAAAGTTTAAATAAGTGATAATCAGTAGGCGATATATCAGGTGAATATGGAGGATGAGGCAAACATTTCATAATTCAAATGCTTCCATTACCTCTTCCTTATTGGAGAATGTTTTATTGCAGATGTAAATCTCAAAAAGTTTAAATAAGTGATAATCAGTAGGCGATATATCAGGTTAATATGGAGGATGAGGCAAACATTTCATAATTCAAATGCTTCCATTTCCTCTTCCTTATTGGAGAATGTTTTATTGCAGATGTAAATCTCAAAAAGTTTAAATAAGTGATAATCAGTAGGCGATATATCAGGTGAATATGGAGGATGAGGCAAACATTTCATAATTCAAATGCTTCCATTACCTCTTCCTTATTGGAGAATGTTTTATTGCAGATGTAAATCTCAAAAAGTTTAAATAAGTGATAATCAGTAGGCGATATATCAGGTTAATATGGAGGATGAGGCAAACATTTCATAATTCAAATGCTTCCATTTCCTCTTCCTTATTGGAGAATGTTTTATTGCATATGAAAATCTCAAAAAGTTTAAATAAGTGATAATCAGTAGGCGATATATCAGGTGAATATGGAGGATGAGGCAAACATTTCATAATTCAAATGCTTCCATTACCTCTTCCTTATTGGAGAATGTTTTATTGCATATGAAAATCTCAAAAAGTTTAAATAAGTGATAATCAGTAGGCGATATATCAGGTGAATATGGAGGATGAGGCAAACATTTCATAATTCAAATGCTTCCATTACCTCTTCCTTATTGGAGAATGTTTTATTGCATATGAAAATCTCAAAAAGTTTAAATAAGTGATAATCAGTAGGCGATATATCAGGTGAATATGGAGGATGAGGCAAACATTTCATAATTCAAATGCTTCCATTACCTCTTCCTTATTGGAGAATGTTTTATTGCAGATGAAAATCTCAAAAAGTTTAAATAAGTGATAATCAGTAGGCGATATATCAGGTGAATATGGAGGATGAGGCAAACATTTCATAATTCAAATGCTTCCATTACCTCTTCCTTATTGGAGAATGTTTTATTGCAGATGAAAATCTCAAAAAGTTTAAATAAGTGATAATCAGTAGGCGATATATCAGGTGAATATGGACGGTGAGGCAAACATTTCATAATTCAAATGCTTCCATTACCTCTTCCTTATTGGAGAATGTTTTATTGCAGATGAAAATCTCAAAAAGTTTAAATAAGTGATAATCAGTAGGCAATATATCAGGTGAATATGGAGGGTGAGGCAAACATTTCATAATTCAAATGCTTCCATTACCTCTTCCTTATTGGAGAATATTTTATTGCACATGAAAATCTCAAAAAGTTTAAATAAGTGATAATCAGTAGGCGATATATCAGGTGAATATGGAGGGTGAGGCAAACATTTCATAATTCAAATGCTTCCATTACCTCTTCCTTATTGGAGAATGTTTTATTGCAGATGAAAATCTCAAAAAGTTTAAATAAGTGATAATCAGTAGGCGATATATCAGGTGAATATGGAGGATGAGGCAAACATTTCATAATTCAAATGCTTCCATTACCTCTTCCTTATTGGAGAATGTTTTATTGCATATGAAAATCTCAAAAAGTTTAAATAAGTGATAATCAGTAGGCGATATATCAGGTGAATATGGAGGATGAGGCAAACATTTCATAATTCAAATGCTTCCATTACCTCTTCCTTATTGGAGAATGTTTTATTGCAGATGTAAATCTCAAAAAGTTTAAATAAGTGATAATCAGTAGGCGATATATCAGGTTAATATGGAGGATGAGGCAAACATTTCATAATTCAAATGCTTCCATTTCCTCTTCCTTATTGGAGAATGTTTTATTGCATATGAAAATCTCAAAAAGTTTAAATAAGTGATAATCAGTAGGCGATATATCAGGTGAATATGGAGGATGAGGCAAACATTTCATAATTCAAATGCTTCCATTACCTCTTCCTTATTGGAGAATGTTTTATTGCATATGAAAATCTCAAAAAGTTTAAATAAGTGATAATCAGTAGGCGATATATCAGGTGAATATGGAGGATGAGGCAAACATTTCATAATCCAAATGCTTCCATTACCTCTTCCTTATTGGAGAATGTTTTATTGCATATGAAAATCTCAAAAAGTTTAAATAAGTGATAATCAGTAGGCGATATATCAGGTGAATATGGAGGATGAGGCAAACATTTCATAATTCAAATGCTTCCATTACCTCTTCCTTATTGGAGAATGTTTTATTGCATATGAAAATCTCAAAAAGTTTAAATAAGTGATAATCAGTAGGCGATATATCAGGTGAATATGGAGGGTGAGGCAAACATTTCATAATTCAAATGCCTCCATTAACTCTTCCTTATTGGAGAATGTTTTATTGCATATGAAAATCTCGAACAGTTTAAATAAGTGATAATCAGTAGGCGATATATCAGGTGAATATGGAGGGTGAGGCAAACATTTCATAATTCAAATGCTTCCATTACCTCTTCCTTATTGGAGAATGTTTTATTGCAGATGAAAATCTCAAAAAGTTTAAATAAGTGATAATCAGTAGGCGATATATCAGGTGAATATGGAGGGTGAGGCAAACATTTCATAATTCGAATGCTTCCATTACCTCTTCCTTATTGGAGAATGTTTTATTGCATATGAAAATCTCAAAAAGTTTAAATAAGTGATAATCAGTAGGCGATATATCAGGTGAATATGGAGGATGAGGCAAACATTTCATAATTCGAATGCTTCCATTACCTCTTCCTTATTGGAGAATGTTTTATTGCATATGAAAATCTCAAAAAGTTTAAATAAGTGATAATCAGCAGGCGATATATCAGGTGAATATGGAAGGTGAGGCAAACATTTCATAATTCAAATGCTTCCATTACCTCTTCCTTATTGGAGAATGTTTTATTGCAGATGAAAATCTCAAAAAGTTTAAATAAGTGATAATCAGTAGGCGATATATCAGGTGAATATGGAGGGTGAGGCAAACATTTCATAATTCAAATGCCTCCATTAACTCTTCCTTATTGGAGAATGTTTTATTGCATATGAAAATCTCGAACAGTTTAAATAAGTGATAATCAGTAGGCGATATATCAGGTGAATATGGAGGGTGAGGCAAACATTTCATAATTCAAATGCTTCCATTACCTCTTCCTTATTGGAGAATGTTTTATTGCAGATGAAAATCTCAAAAAGTTTAAATAAGTGATAATCAGCAGGCGATATATCAGGTGAATATGGAGGGTGAGGCAAACATTTCATAATTCGAATGCTTCCATTACCTCTTCCTTATTGGAGAATGTTTTATTGCATATGAAAATCTCAAAAAGTTTAAATAAGTGATAATCAGTAGGCGATATATCAGGTGAATATGGAGGATGAGGCAAACATTTCATAATTCAAATGCTTCCATTACCTCTTCCTTATCGGAGAATGTTGTATTGCAGATGAAAATCTCAAAAAGTTTAAATAAGTGATAATCAGTAGGCGATATATCAGGTGAATATGGAGGATGAGGCAAACATTTCATAATTCGAATGCTTCCATTACCTCTTCCTTATTGGAGAATGTTGTATTGCAGATGAAAATCTCAAAAAGTTTAAATAAGTGATAATCAGCAGGCGATATATCAGGTGAATATGGAGGATGAGGCAAACATTTCATAATTCAAATGCTTCCATTACCTCTTCCTTATTGGAGAATGTTTTATTGCAGATGAAAATCTCAAAAAGTTTAAATAAGTGATAATCAGTAGGCGATATATCAGGTGAATATGGAAGGTGAGGCAAACATTTCATAATTCAAATGCTTCCATTACCTCTTCCTTATTGGAGAATGTTTTATTGCAGATGAAAATCTCAAAAAGTTTAAATAAGTGATAATCAGTAGGCGATATATCAGGTGAATATGGAGGGTGAGGCAAACATTTCATAATTCAAATGCTTCCATTAACTCTTCCTTATTGGAGAATGTTTTATTGCATATGATAATCTCGAAAAGTTTAAATAAGTGATAATCAGTAGGCGATATATCAGGTGAATATGGAGGATGAGGCAAAATTTCATAATTCAAATGCTTCCATTACCTCTTCCTTATTGGAGAATGTTTTATTGCATATGAAAATCTCAAAAAGTTTAAATAAGTTATAATCAGCAGGCGATATATCAGGTGAATATGGAGGATGAGGCAAACATTTCATAATTCGAATGCTTCCATTACCTCTTCCTTATTGGAGAATGTTTTATTGCAGATGAAAATCTCAAAAAGTTTAAATAAGTGATAATCAGTAGGCGATATATCAGGTGAATATGGAAGGTGAGGCAAACATTTCATAATTCGAATGCTTCCATTACCTCTTCCTTATTGGAGAATGTTGTATTGCAGATGAAAATCTCAAAAAGTTTAAATAAGTGATAATCAGCAGGCGATATATCAGGTGAATATGGAGGATGAGGCAAACATTTCATAATTCAAATGCTTCCATTACCTCTTCCTTATTGGAGAATATTTTATTGCAGATGAAAATCTCAAAAAGTTTAAATAAGTGATAATCAGTAGGCGATATATCAGGTGAATATGGAGGGTGAGGCAAACATTTCATAATTCAAATGCTTCCATTAACTCTTCCTTATTGGAGAATGTTTTATTGCATATGATAATCTCGAAAAGTTTAAATAAGTGATAATCAGTAGGCGATATATCAGGTGAATATGGAGGATGAGGCAAACATTTCATAATTCAAATGCTTCCATTACCTCTTCCTTATTGGAGAATGTTTTATTGCAGATGAAAATCTCAAAAAGTTTAAATAAGTGATAATCAGTAGGCGATATATCAGGTGAATATGGAGGGTGAGGCAAACATTTCATAATTCGAATGCTTCCATTACCTCTTCCTTATTGGAGAATGTTTTATTGCATATGAAAATCTCAAAAAGTTTAAATAAGTGATAATCAGTAGGCGATATATCAGGTGAATATGGAGGATGAGGCAAACATTTCATAATTCGAATGCTTCCATTACCTCTTCCTTATTGGAGAATGTTTTATTGCATATGAAAATCTCAAAAAGTTTAAATAAGTGATAATCAGCAGGCGATATATCAGGTGAATATGGAAGGTGAGGCAAACATTTCATAATTCAAATGCTTCCATTACCTCTTCCTTATTGGAGAATGTTTTATTGCAGATGAAAATCTCAAAAAGTTTAAATAAGTGATAATCAGTAGGCGATATATCAGGTGAATATGGAGGGTGAGGCAAACATTTCATAATTCAAATGCCTCCATTAACTCTTCCTTATTGGAGAATGTTTTATTGCATATGAAAATCTCGAACAGTTTAAATAAGTGATAATCAGTAGGCGATATATCAGGTGAATATGGAGGGTGAGGCAAACATTTCATAATTCAAATGCTTCCATTACCTCTTCCTTATTGGAGAATGTTTTATTGCAGATGAAAATCTCAAAAAGTTTAAATAAGTGATAATCAGCAGGCGATATATCAGGTGAATATGGAGGGTGAGGCAAACATTTCATAATTCGAATGCTTCCATTACCTCTTCCTTATTGGAGAATGTTTTATTGCATATGAAAATCTCAAAAAGTTTAAATAAGTGATAATCAGTAGGCGATATATCAGGTGAATATGGAGGATGAGGCAAACATTTCATAATTCAAATGCTTCCATTACCTCTTCCTTATCGGAGAATGTTGTATTGCAGATGAAAATCTCAAAAAGTTTAAATAAGTGATAATCAGTAGGCGATATATCAGGTGAATATGGAGGATGAGGCAAACATTTCATAATTCGAATGCTTCCATTACCTCTTCCTTATTGGAGAATGTTTTATTGCAGATGAAAATCTCAAAAAGTTTAAATAAGTGATAATCAGTAGGCGATATATCAGGTGAATATGGAAGGTGAGGCAAACATTTCATAATTCAAATGCTTCCATTACCTCTTCCTTATTGGAGAATGTTTTATTGCAGATGAAAATCTCAAAAAGTTTAAATAAGTGATAATCAGTAGGCGATATATCAGGTGAATATGGAGGGTGAGGCAAACATTTCATAATTCAAATGCTTCCATTAACTCTTTCTTATTGGAGAATGTTTTATTGCATATGATAATCTCGAAAAGTTTAAATAAGTGATAATCAGTAGGCGATATATCAGGTGAATATGGAGGATGAGGCAAAATTTCATAATTCAAATGCTTCCATTACCTCTTCCTTATTGGAGAATGTTTTATTGCATATGAAAATCTCAAAAAGTTTAAATAAGTTATAATCAGCAGGCGATATATCAGGTGAATATGGAGGATGAGGCAAACATTTCATAATTCGAATGCTTCCATTACCTCTTCCTTATTGGAGAATGTTTTATTGCAGATGAAAATCTCAAAAAGTTTAAATAAGTGATAATCAGTAGGCGATATATCAGTTGAATATGGAAGGTGAGGCAAACATTTCATAATTCGAATGCTTCCATTACCTCTTCCTTATTGGAGAATGTTGTATTGCAGATGAAAATCTCAAAAAGTTTAAATAAGTGATAATCAGCAGGCGATATATCAGGTGAATATGGAGGATGAGGCAAACATTTCATAATTCAAATGCTTCCATTACCTCTTCCTTATTGGAGAATATTTTATTGCAGATGAAAATCTCAAAAAGTTTAAATAAGTGATAATCAGTAGGCGATATATCAGGTGAATATGGAGGGTGAGGCAAACATTTCATAATTCAAATGCTTCCATTACCTCTTCCTTATTGGAGAATGTTGTATTGCAGATGAAAATCTCAAAAAGTTTAAATAAGTGATAATCAGTAGGCGATATATCAGGTGAATATGGAGGATGAGGCAAACATTTCATAATTCAAATGCTTCCATTACCTCTTCCTTATTGGAGAATGTTTTATTGCAGATGAAAATCTCAAAAAGTTTAAATAAGTGATAATCAGTAGGCGATATATCAGGTGAATATGGAGGGTGAGGCAAACATTTCATAATTCAAATGCTTCCATTAACTCTTCCTTATTGGAGAATGTTTTATTGCATATGAAAATCTCGAAAAGTTTAAATAAGTGATAATCAGTAGGCGATATATCAGGTGAATATGGAGGATGAGGCAAAATTTCATAATTCAAATGCTTCCATTACCTCTTCCTTATTGGAGAATGTTTTATTGCATATGAAAATCTCAAAAAGTTTAAATAAGTTATAATCAGCAGGCGATATATCAGGTGAATATGGAGGATGAGGCAAACATTTCATAATTCGAATGCTTCCATTACCTCTTCCTTATTGGAGAATGTTTTATTGCAGATGAAAATCTCAAAAAGTTTAAATAAGTGATAATCAGTAGGCGATATATCAGGTGAATATGGAAGGTGAGGCAAACATTTCATAATTCGAATGCTTCCATTACCTCTTCCTTATTGGAGAATGTTGTATTGCAGATGAAAATCTCAAAAAGTTTAAATAAGTGATAATCAGCAGGCGATATATCAGGTGAATATGGAGGATGAGGCAAACATTTCATAATTCAAATGCTTCCATTACCTCTTCCTTATTGGAGAATATTTTATTGCAGATGAAAATCTCAAAAAGTGTAAATAAGTGATAATCAGTAGGCGATATATCAGGTGAATATGGAGGATGAGGCAAACATTTCATGATTCAGGTGATCCAGGTTTTGGGCAGCGGATTGAGGAGTGTGCAACAATGCGTTGTCATGCAGCAAGATTGGGTCATCTCTATCCACAAGTCGAGGATGTTTCTTCTTCAGTTTTTCATTCATGCACTCAATTTCTCCACAATATGAGGTTGTTGTTATTGTTTTCATTTGAGGCAAGAATGAATAACCCCTTTGAAAGACCACCATACAGTAATCATTAACTTTTTAGGGTGCAGTGGGCTATTATTTTGGTGATTCACTTGCATCTAATCAATGGCCTACTCTTTTACTGTTGTCAAAGTGTATCCATTTCACATCATATGTAATGAATCGATACAAAAATGGTTCTGTTTCCCAGTTTCTACTCATACACTAAGATTACACGACATTGGTTTATTGTAATCATTTTCATTAGGCTTATGAGTAACAATATATTGAAAGAAAAATTATCGGGAAAGAAAAAGAGATTTTTTTTTATACTAAGGAATGTGTGACTTCGTTCGACGCGATGGATCAACAAAAAAAAACGTCATGGGTGACAACCTGATATTTATCCAATTCAAAATACATGCATGAATAAAAT
Organism: Acanthosepion esculentum; assembly: GCA_964036315.1. Taxonomy (NCBI): domain Eukaryota; kingdom Metazoa; phylum Mollusca; class Cephalopoda; order Sepiida; family Sepiidae; genus Acanthosepion; species Acanthosepion esculentum. The sequence continues at coordinate 5,010,219 of OZ038478.1, forward strand.
AAATATTTTAAAAAAAGATTTTCTGTACTAATTCATATTAATTGCTAATTAATTAAATATTTATATTTGAATATTTATATTCCTATTTTATTGTGGCTGGCCTTTGCGACAAAAGGACAGTTGATTTCCTCCCTGCAGTGACATTGGCAAATAGGGCTTTACTTATTTTTATATGTTGGTTATAAGAGAAATAAAGTATAGAGTAAAGAGTCAGACTGGAGGAAGCTGACTACTGATCACGTGTCGGAGAACAACACTGACTTCGGCTGATTTCAACATGAAATAAACCGGTTTTTAAAAAAAATGGTATTTTCATAATAGTTTTGTTGTTGTCGGTACCCGCTCGTATCAGATCATCGGGATCATCATCCTCTCTCCCTATTCTCTTTCTCTCCCCACCCTCACTCCCCGGTGGCGGAGATGGTTGTTAATCAAAGAGAGTTTGACGAGGCCATTTGCGGGGATTTTGGTGAACAACTCTACGCGACGGAGAACCCCACACACTTGGCCTGAAGCGCCTCCCTCGAGGCCCAGAAGGGATTGAGTCGTGGGGGGATCTGGCAAACCTGCTTGGATGCTTCGTCTGTCAAGGTCCAACTTGGCGTTGTCCTCTTCCGACGATTTAGCTATGAATAAATAAACACCAATTAAATTAACCGGTGAAATTTTTAAATAATACATTTTTTTAATTATTTCCCACCAACCCCTAAGATGCAAGGGGTCACTGAGTGTGAAAGAAAAAGAGAGGACAATAAAAGACAATCAAAGAGGTTGGCATTGCACTTAAATTTCTGAAGATCATAGTTGATAGGAAAGCAAGGAACCGGAAGAGAGTTCCACAAACGAGGGGCGTATAGAAGTTACGATTAGATCTAGCAATTTCAAAAGTAAAATGATATGACCTAGCTGTCAATATTGTACTAAGCTTAAATTCATGAAGTTGATGTACCAAAAAGGAAAGCTCATCAGAAAATTAACATGAAAATATTGATAGAAAAGGGCCAGGGAGGCTACGTTAAGGCGATGGGAAACTGACTAAAGCCGAGATGTCATGTCAGGGTCGATAACATTGCAGATACATAATTTATAAAGGTCACTTTCAGATTATAAAGTTATCTTCCATTTTGATTTTTCAGTGAAGTGATCTATGCAGCTTCTTCCAGAAAAGATAGTAAAGAAAAGCGAGAAGAAAGGACTAACTACCAACTGAAGAAGACAGAAATGTGTATGGCCGCGTTAGCAAGAAGAGAGAATCGTCCCAGAAGAGGCTAAATATGAATTGGAGACTAGAATGGCAAAAGTTACCTTCCAGAAACAAAAAAACAACAAAAAACAACAAAAAAACAATAAACAAAAAAAAACGGAAGAAACAAAGGGTCGGGGTGCTAGACTGTTATGCAATGTGAATCCTCCTAAATGGCAGTAAATGCTGGACAAATTCCTCACAGATGACGATTAGACTCGGGGAACAGAGAAGTGATTCTACAGAAGGATGCTGGGACTGAACATGTGAGCAACAAGGAAGTTTTAAGAAAAACGGGATTGGAAAGAGTTGATATTTCTGGAATGCATAATGAGAAAAGAAGGCTTGGAGAATCTGGCACACATATTGAAAGCCATAGGGAAACAGCGATTAACATACCTAATGGATGGCAAAACAGGGAGCCTAGTAAGGGGACAAACATTGCTGAGTGTTACACGAGATGGGAAACTGAGGAGGACCATGATCGCCGATGTCCTGAAGAAGCATGAAACATAAAGGTATAACCATTCGATGAAGTGAAGATTAACGTTTTCGGTGAAGTCAGTTTCTGAACAAATAAATATTTATGGCTCAAGCCATTTTACGAATAATCAAATCACGTTCCGTTCTCTTATTGCTTTTTCAGTTTCATAAAGGCAAGTCGCCGGAGTGTTGTATCGGTAAAAGCAGAGGAATACATTGTTTGTGGCACAAAGCCAAAGGGAGCGATAAAAAAGCTAGTCATCACTATCTATCCGACTTCTAGCTAATCCGATTCACGGCCCATTCATTCTAACTTTTGACACAAACACCACCCTTTAATCCGAACATGTAGCAAAATACCGAATTTTTACAGAGGACCTAATGAGATATCCATGATGGTAAAAATCTCTAAAAAATAAAAAAGTAAATATATATATATATATATATATATATATATATATATATATATATATATATATACATATATATATATATATAATTTAAAAAAAAAACAGATCACTTTAATGTTTCATTAGTTATAATTTATTTCACCAGAGAATTTTATTTTTCTTTGGATCTTCAGACTTCACTTTCAAAGGTGAAAAGAAATATGAATTTAAAATTTACACTTTTGAAGGGCAGTATTATATAAGGTGACATAGAGGGTGGTGAGGAATAGTATGAGAGACATAGTCGAGTTTATAGAGGGAAGGGAGGATTTTAAAATTTATTTTTATTTATTTTTATTACAATACAATACAGTATTGAGGAGGAGGGGGTAATGATCGGACATTGACCTATTTAATCGGTCAAAGAGAAAAGAAGAAAAAAAGGGGGAAAAGAAAAAAAGGGGGGAAGTAAAGAGATAAGAGATGTACGTAGGGTTTTTGGAGGAAGGAGAGGGGTGGTATAGCTTTAACAATTTAGATGAACACAGATTTTAACGTTTGATAGTAATTTAAATGTTTAAAAACTCCACAAAGAAATTAGATTTAATGCCTGTTTGCAATTTAAATATTTAACTTCTCCACAAATAAATTAGGGATTTAATATAAATATTATATCAATAAGCAAATAAAAAAAATAAAAATTTACTAATAGTAATATTTTAATATTGTGAATGACTGTTAAGGTAAAATCTTTATCAGTTAGGGTCTAATTCATGAATTTAATTTGTAGCTATTTTTAAATGGGTAATATTTCTTAAAGTTTAAGTTTCAAATCAAGATGGAGTAAGATTTGAAGGTAATAGTAAAAAAATACTGTTTTTACATACATACACCACATACATATTTACGTAAATACACATACACATACATTCATATACATGTACAATTACATACAGATGTATCGATATACATCGGTATACACGCACATACATACACAAATACTTATATATAGATATTTCCACACGCATCCATCTTTATACATATTTCAATTTTTTCTTAAATTCTACAGTTAACATTAGATAGTGAATTAAGTGTTTAAATTTCAAAAAATATTTTTAATTTTAATATTTTTAATATCGTGAATAATGGTTAAGGAGTAATTCTTTTAAATTTAAATCTCAGTGATGAAATGAGTAAAATTTTAATTTTTCAGATCTAATTAGAAATTATTTCAAGATGAAGATTAAAAGGTTCTTTTCTTTACATCAGGACTCTATTTATACATACATCTATTATATACATATATATGCATACAACTATATCTTATACATATATCCATATACATCACATATATAATTTCGTAAATATATATATATATATATATATATATATATATGTGTGTGTGTGTGTATATATATATATATATATATATATATATATATATATATATATATATATATATATATATATATATATGTGCAGGTATGCAGAAAAATAGGAAAGAACACGCTTGGTAAATAATCCGGAGTTCCTTAGTATTTTTGCTTTTATTTTTAAAAAGACAGTGCTCCATACAGAAGTAGAGCTTATATTATATTTTTTTTAAAATATGATTTCTTCGCTACATAAGAGTTCTCATGTTTCAAAAGCGAGAGCCGAGACCCTTCATATAATTTTTGAAATTATATTAAGGGTCTCGGCTCTCGCTTTTGAAACATGAGAACTCTTATGTAGCGAAGGAATCATATTTTAAAAAAAAATATTATATTATATATATATATATATATATATATATATATATATATATATATATATATATGCAACCCCATACACATGAATCGATATATATACATATACCTACTTATATATATCGAGAAATGTGGATGACAATATATATATATTACAAAAAATATATAAAAATTTACAATCACATGAAAAGGGGGATAAAAATGTGGATAATCCCATTTAATCCAAATAACAGATGAACTAAATATTTAAAAGATATTAAATCCATGTTAGGGTTAATCCACAAAATTAATCCAGAATGACCGTTGTTTTTTGTTGACAGACAGAATCAAAACGTTCACTCGATAGTGGCGAGAGAGGGACGAACCCAATTGCAGGCTGGTAAGAGGTAAAAGGCTAGTTCAATCAAGAGATGGTTGCAGAAACTTGGGAGCTGGAGAATCTTGAAAGCAAACATAACAAAAGAGGAAGCCAGGAACAACAATCACTCACGTTTACGAGAATAAGAAAGAGACTAGCTTAACCAGGCTTGTGACATGAGAGGACTAAAATTTAAATTTGGATTGACCCGATGCACGCGAACCAGACTCGCAATTCGCACCCACCTTTTGTTGCAATCTGCTGAAACTTATCGCTTCCTGTCAGCTCTGATTATCATCCTGAGCTGATGTCCAAAGAATCCAATTAAACCCTGTTGAGAATAGTGTTCCTTTCGTGCGATGCCCTCTGTTCGCGTCACCCACAGTGATATATGTAGCTTAGATGTGCCACAAGGCTAGAAGTGTGGAGCACATAGTGAAAATCGAACTCACTACTCAGTCGTAATTCATCAAGCAGCCGCCACCTTATTGTTTGCCGTGGTTAAAGCGGACCACATCACAATAATAACACGAGTTTCACAGCGACAATATGAATAATTGGTTGGCCAGCAAGTCCTGACTCATTTAGAAAGCTGAAAACAAACAGCAAATTTTGATCTCTATTTGGTGGAATTTTCCAAGGATCTCTGTCTTGTGGAATTTCTAAGGAGTACAGCATTTCGAGATTGTTAAACACGGTGGCGCTGTCAACGCTAAACTTCATTGTCAGCAGCTAAACCGCGTGTACGGCAAACTAATAGAGTATCCTACTTTGGTCAATCGAGGTCGGGCTTTGTTTCCGCGAGGCCACCCTAAGACACACCCCCACGGCCAGGTTGACCAAGGAGGAGTTCAAACAGAAGGACGGTGCTGAGACTCTTCCACGTCCACCGTTCAGTCCCGATCCTCTGATCCGAGTGACTATGGCCAATTCCGCTTCATGAATCTCTTCCTCCACGAACGGCGATTTAACATCTTTGATGAAGTAAAGGAAGCTTCTTTACGGTTTATTGATTCAAAGCCAGCGGACTGTTATCTGAGACAGATTCGGATGATGGCCAATCGCTGACTGAAGATCGTCGAGAATGACTTTACAATGACTTTATTTGAAAGAATAAATGTTGGTGTTGATCCATAAGATTTTGTTGTTTTCTTTCCGCTTCGTAAGTGAGTCCGGAATTTCTGACCAACCAAATATTAAAATCAGACGCACGCATGTTATTCCTATTTTGATTTGATTATTAAACACATTTTGGGAATAGACTGGATAAGTGGATGAGAAAGAAATTGAATATTTTGTTACTATTAACGAGTTTTATGCAACTTAGGAAGTCTTTTATAATCAGAATTCAGTTTTCTCATTGATGTACGCAAAAAAGATTGCGTATTCATATCTGTGGAGTAAGTAGCCATGATCAAATGCAAAATAAGTAACAGAATTAACCAATAAACAGAATTAAGAAAGTTTGTAATAACGAAAAAGAACAGTTCAAAAATAATATAAAACAAGCAAACAATATATGCCAGGCGAATTAACAATAATAATGCAAAAAGTTCACAAAGAATTGACGTCAACGCACAAAAGCAAGTTCGGACAAGTGAATGTAGCGTTGTGACAAGACAAGATAGACCGGAACTGATTCAGATCAAACCGAGAACCGGCCTATCGCAGTTGTAGGGAATCTTGCGATATGAACGCTATTCTCATCAGGATCTGGTCGGATTCTTTAGGCATCAGCTCAAGATGAAGATCAGAACTGATAGAAAGCTTTTGTTATAGACAGATTTCAGCCAAAGGGGGGTAAATGCGGCAACCCTGCTTCACTTGAACGGGTCTAGCCTTTATTTTCTTTTTTAACTTCCCATTGTCGCAACGGGGCGGTTTTCTGTGAACCCTCCCCTGGTTAAGTTGGACACTATATGTTTACCTAGTTAATGCGAGTAAGTGTTATTCCCTAACTGTTCTCGGCCTTCTCTTTTGTTATGATCCATGTCGAGATTCCGAATCTCCCCAATTTGTTTTTGCCCCCCCCCCCACACACACACACACATACACCTTTTTTTATCTTGTCTAGGTCAGTCTCCGATTTTCCCCCTTCGTCATTCACTTTTTCCTTCCCACTACATTAGTAAGTCTGCTTCTTCTGTCTCGAGGCAGAATACAACGGCCGCTCTTATTATTTTTGAGGGGTGAACGGGTCCTACTGACATCTGTAATGTTTTAGTTTATTTTTGTTAGATTTTTAGTTTGTTTTTTGGGTTCATCTCCTACGCAGTCATTTCATGTTCATGAAATAATTTTTATATATTTTTATACGACAAAAGAAAAAAAGAAAACAAAGAGATATTTTGAACTTTGCAAATTTTTACGCCATTTGTAGGTTCCCTGTGAATATGCGGTATTGGGATACATGTTGAATTAAGTGGTAATGGATAGTGATGACTTCTGATGAATGAGTAAATTGTAATCAATGAATAGGTCGTAAATCTTATTAGCTAGGTTTAGAATAGTTACTATTGACCAGCCTTACGTTACTTTTTTGTATCTGTGTCACAATAAATAATTATTCCTAGTAAGCAAATCAGTAACACCAGTTATCTGAGACCTATAATTTGATTTTGTTAAGGAAAATAAAATAGATATTAAATATATTTGGTTTCTGTATTTGTTTTCTTTTTCCGATGTTTGGAATAGATTATAAATCTTTTCCTATAAAATAGAATTCCAGATGAAAGCATCAAACGGACCGCATGCAACCCACAGGTCGTAGTTTAGCCCAACACTGAGTAAAACGGCAAATATGCACTCAACAAGATTTCTTCTAACTTACCTCGATTGATTCTGCGGATTCTGGACATTGTTGTTCGTTGCAGACTTTCATTTGACGTGGGCTTCCGCCCAATGATTCTTCGCAGTATCTTTCTTTCACTCGTTTACTTCCCGACGTTGAAATCTCTTCACATACTAATATCAAGGACATCTCGCCACCGTCGCAGCTTTGGCTACATTCGGTCCATCCGGCCTCCACCCATTTACTGAAAAGGAAAAACGAATATCAAACGTCCGTCGAGACGGGTTTACTTGCTATGAAGTTGTTTAACAAAAGAAGGGAATCTTATTAAGAAATCAATTGGAAAGTCGGCATCAGTAAAAACAATTTGGTAAACTTTTATCTTGACACGATTCGCCGATCAATCGTCGTCATCAGAGAAATGTATTTAATTTAAATTATATCTACATTAGAGACACAAAACATGATTTATATTTTACATTAATTCGGAATAAGATTTCACTCTTTTCAACTGTATTTATTTTAAGCTTTTCGTGTCACCTGTCGTGTCCAGGGGAGGTAATCATGACACCGAATGTCATTTGATCCAAATCTGGCTTCATTGCGATAAATAATTCATTTTACTGAAAAATCAAGAGCTAAAAACTTAAAAGGAGATAACTTTTATATCCGAATAGAGCTTCTTCAAATTATCTATGTGAGCGATTCGATTTAACACTTTCAGTGGTGCCGGTTTCCCGACAAATGAAGCTGATCGCTATATCAGCACCAATTTAGTAAGAACAGGCTATAAATTCAAATAAGCCAGTCGTATATTAGACACAGGGGATTCCGAGTTCATGCCACTTTTAATGAATTTTCATCAGAGTAAATTATATTCACTTTTGACAATGTTTAACCTTCGTCCAAAACAAACAAAAAAAATGTTGGGTCAAAAGGAATGTTATTCCCTTGACACCGTTGTTATTACTGTATACACTCTTGACTCCCTCGGCAATGTTTATTGTTTTTAAAAAGTGATGATTAGAATTTTAATCAAACCCAAACATATGAAAGTGGATTTATACATTTTCTTTATTCTTGACAATTGAAAACAAAGACTATTTATTTATTAAATTGCTTATTTGCAAGAATAAGTCTATATTTAAAGGATTATAAAAATAAGTGAACCAACTGTAATGAATTCCTTATTATTTACCATTTTATAAAGGAATAAATATGAAAAGAAATTTTTTATTCGTAAATTTATAGAAATATTTTTGAAGAAGAAAATGTAAATAAACCCATAACGATGAGTAACTGTAATCGTAAATTTTGAAAACTAATCAGACTAACACGTTCCTGTTTTAAGAGTTTATTTTTAGAGAAGACTCGTGTCATTTGATACTTACAAAGAACTGTCACATTCTACTTCACACTTTTGGATACTGCGCGGTTTGCTCTCCTCGGGACATTTGCCTTCTCTCTCTACTCGTTGTTCCATATCGAAACATTGTACTGCTCGGCGTTGTGTACCTGAAAAGAGAACTCAATAGATAGACAGCTGTAAACGTGGGCAATCATAGTTTTCTACACAGCTTACTATCATTTGTAATTCCAAGCAATGTTTATCTCTTTATCCTTGACCGTTGTTTCTCTCTGTGCCTTCAATATATCCCTGTGAGTGTCAAATTTCCAAGCCCACTTTCCTCTTTACGATTTCCAGAGATTTCAACTGTAACTTTCTAATTTTAACTATAAGTGTCCCTTTTGTTTCCAGTTTTCTTCAGACCGGATGCACACACGGCATTCTGTTGCCTCTTCTTCAACTCTGAGGAAATTGTCCAGTATTCAACGACATTGAGAAAGATTCCAGTTCAGTACACTTTTAACATTAAAAAAAAATATATATATATATATTTGTTTTATGTCTAATGTTGGAGCAGATTGGTTTCATTGCTTATATGAGATAATTCTAAGGCGCCAGGAAACCTACCTAGGTTTTACCTAAATGGATCTTCAGGGTAGAGCCGGCTTTACCCTGAACATCTATTTAGGTGAAACCTAGGTAGGTTTGCCTGGCTCCTTAGGAATATCTTAGGTTTTGTGTATTGAGCACTTTACGCAGTTGTCTTTTTACTCGTTTTTTTCTTCTTCTTTGAACTTGGAAATTAAACACTTGGCGCTTGTTTTCGCCTTGCTTTAATGTTCTTGGTTCTTTCTTTTTTTTATTTTTTTATTCGCCATTTTTCCTTGGGTACCGATTTGTACTACAACAATCAACCCCAAAATTGAATAAATAGCTTTAATTATCTTCCCAAACCAAAACAAAACTATTAAATAAGAAATATAAACAATTTTTTACTACGTTAATAAAAACACCGATTAAAAAAAAATAAGATAAGTAATAAAAAAGATCAAAATAAATAAAAACAAGCAAAATAATTTAACCCAAATAAATAAATAAAGAAGTAAACGATATTATCAAAGATGACAATTTGAATAAATCAAACAACACATATACGAAACCACAATAATGGCCTGCCGTTGCTGTTTGAATAAGGCAGGTCATTATTGTGGTTTCGTATATGTGTTGTTTGATTTATTCAAATTGTCATCTTTGATAATGGCTTATGTAAGCCGAAAGCTTAGATTGGATTCAAACATGTGACAATATGGTGTTTTCCTTTCGTCTTTCAACGATAATGTGATTAAGCTTATCAGACAATACGAAAGGAACTTACTTAAAATAAATAGACAAAACTTGTCTATATTATTTAATGAAACATGCATTAATCAAAAATTGCTGCCGAAATATACACAATATATATATATATATATATATATATATATATATGATGAGGTGCATTGATACGTATAGAAACAAGACGGCAATTGTGTAGCGATTTTTACACGTTTTCTTTATAATATTCTAAAATAAACAATATTTCTCTACTCTGTATTGAGCCCTCTTTTAAATTAAATATTACGAACGTTGGAATTGTACTCTATGTGTTCTCATTTTACATGGATATATATATATACATATATATATGTGTTTGTGTGCGCGCCCACCCGCGTGTGTGTGTTCTTTTCTTGCATTCCTTTCTTACGCAAATGAAGTACAACAATTTATTTACATACTTCCTTTTTTACCCACCTTCTCCGCAATTACCCGAGCACGCAGTCCAGCTCCCGTGTTGCCATTGGTATTGTGCAGTAGATCTTCGTGGATTCCAACCAGGTGGTGCATCCCCACTGGGCAATGGTGTTTCTTCAGATGAACTGTGACGGTTACGAGCATTTTGGTTCCGTGTGCGTGATTTCCTTTGTCTTGTAAAGCGGCTTCTGTTCAAAAACGATTTAGCTTCAGTCTCGCTGTTTTTTGGCCGGCGCAACCGCAGGCGCTCCACGGGTTTGCTAGTGTGGCCTTTTTCAGCAATGTAATACTCGTAGGATATTTTTGCTACGTCTCCATTGCCGACCAGCTGTAAAGATAAAAAGAGTTTATTACAAGTCACTTATAACGAATAATAAGCTGACAGCGACTTTACAATTCGAATTAAGTCACTGGTAGCTTGTGGCCGAATTTGGCAGATTAAAAAAAAAGCCGAAATTATTAAAAATGAAAGACAATGATGGAAAATGATATGAAATATTTGGAGTTTATCACAGATTCGGTCAAACAATGAAGCATGCAATGGGTAAATTGTTGCCAATTTATATTTTTAATTTCGCGCATGCGCGTTGTTTGTTTTTGATTTGTCGACTACACATTATAGTTGGGTCAGTTGGGCACCGTCTGTGAACACCATGACGCAATTCATTTCGCCTGAAATTTGAAAACGGTATGCTGTACAGCTTGGCATTCGCTCCAAAACAAACATTTCAAGGTGTTTGGGTGTCAATCTGAGGGGGGGGGGCAGTGCATAGGATTCAAAATGAGTTGGATGAGTCTAAATGTGATTCCGAAGGTATTTCCGAAGGTATTTCAAGATATTTTTGTGTAATTTTGATAAATATATATGTTTAAATGAGATATCAGTGTTATTTTCTTTCTTTTTTTTTTTTTTTTTGCATAATTTAGACGACAATTTATCCATCGCACCCTGTATGTGACAATTTCTTTTTTGAAAGAATTTGATTTGATGAAGCATTCTGCTACACAATACGAGATGCTTGGGTCATCTACAGCTAAAACCGGTCCCTCCACTACGCTTTTCTGGTGAGGATTGTGGCTCGTCACCTAACAGGATTCAAAACAGGAGCCTGTCAAAGGGTAGATGAATATTTTTGTAGAGTCAATTGCTGTTCAGCAAAATGGGGTAAACTATCCAGGGGTCAGCAACTTTTTGCTAACTGTGTTGCCGAGTTAGGGTTTTAAGATCATTCAGTCTGCCAACAGTATACGAGTTTTTATACAAGTCAAGGTCAATACACCTCTTCTACAATATATTTTATATAGTAATATATAGTATATATACTTTAGTATATATTAAAATTGAAACAGCTAAATATCTTCTTTGCGTTGTAGTAGTTATTGGTTCGGACTTCATGATGTCATTTGCGGCTGCGTGCCATTGGAAATTGCATGGCGTGCTACGGGTGGCACGCGTGCCGTTTGTTGCCGACCCCTGGACAATACCATCAGACAGTTTGCTGAAGACACGGTATCTCTGACCAAGACACGGCTACACAAGAATGAATACCTCATTCGCTTTCGACCCAAATATGTGGAGTGAACTGGTCAGGTGCTCAGCTGTGCAGCAACCCTAGGACCACAAACGGTCATGGGAATGATGGAATGATGTTGCCGAAATAATTTGTTTTAGGATTTAATATAGGATTTTTTTTTATATCAAAATGTCCGGGATGTCAATGATTGTCGAGAACATGTAGGTGTTCTTTTTGCTGGCCCCAAATAGTGTGTTTATCAACGAGTATAGTTTGAAATAGATAGTAATAAACCAGGAAGGATACTGACCACTAATGTGAGAGAATCGGTTGTGGGTCCTCGAGCAATCAAGAATTGACCATTTGAATCTTTGTCGTAACGGAACATCGTGCCGGCTGCAATGAACTTTTTATGCTCGGACAGTTGCCATTTGTTGTTAAGATAGAACTTTCCTGCCTTGTCTCTGATGGCTGTAAAAAAGAAAGACTTTAATTTAATTACTTCCACATGCTGAGCCAAAATTAATAAGTATATATATATATATATATATATATATATATATATATATATATATATATATATATATATATATATATATATATATTTTATAATAAAAAGAAAGAACAGTAAGATATATAATCCGGTGTTCTTATTGACATTTTTATTTTTACAAAACAGTGCTCAATGTAAATTTACAGAGCATAAAATTTAAAATTAAATCAGTTAATTTATAATATATAAATTAAATCAATTTATAATATATATTTATATATATTTATATATAAATATATATTATAAATTAACAGACGACATGCATATAACGGATGGCAAAATTCGTTGAAAAATACACCCCTACCCTCCCTAAACTTAACCTCTTTTTCGAAAGTAACTCATAATTGATACAACAATAGTTAATAAAAATGAACACGCTACCGCCCCTTGTCTGAATGATTGGATTTCTCTGTATCCTTGGAAACAGGAAATTATGAATTTATCTGTGTGTTTAAAACTCAGTAAATTTAAAAATAAGTTATTCCAATATTCGCTTGAAGATGAAACAGAACTAATGGTTTTAATTTAATTACAAAATTAAAATTGAAATTCTTAACTTCCATTTTTGAAACATGGTTATTACTGTGTAGCGGTAAGACATATTTTAAATCAGTTAATTTATAATATTTATGCTCTGAGCACTGTTTTGTAAAAATAAAAATATCTCTTTATTTATATATATATATATATATATATATATATATATATATATATATATATATATATATATATATATATATATATATACAAGTTTAGGATTGGTATATACGGAGTGAAATCCAATAACCAACAATTACTATTCTTTAAAGAGTGCTCAATACAGAGTAGAGCAGATATAATTATTTATTTGAATATTACAACATAAATATGTTATAAAATCACGACAAAAGTAGCCATTTTGTTTCAACACTTCTAGTGTCTTATCAAGTGATTTTTAAAAATAAAAATGTCAATAAGAACACCGGATTATATATCTTACTGTTGTTTCTTTTTATTATAATATATATATATATATATATATATATATATATGTATATATATATATATATATATAATTTATAAAATATATAATTTATAAAATATATAATTTATAATATATATATATATATATATATATATATATATATATATATATATATATATATATATATATATAATTTATAAAGCCATAATTGTCACAATAATACATAAAGGAATCTAAAATAAAAATAAAAATAAATGGCTGGTCATCTGCATCCGAGGATGCCAATTACTCTTGCAGGTACATTTGTGTTCTTTCCAACAACCACCTGTGGTTTATATTGCAATTATGCTGAGTAGACCTTAGTTACAGTTTCTGAGAGAGAGAGAGAGAAATAATGTTGAAAGTGATAAAATCTGTGATATCAATAAATAAAACAATCCATCACTTCTTTAGAAACATATATATATATATATATATATATATATATATATATATATATATATATATATATATATATATATATATATATATAAAGAATGAACAGTAAGATATAAAATCCGGTGTTCTTATAGATATTTTAATTTTTACACAATAGTGCTCAATGTAAATTTACATAGCATTATATTTATAAATTAATTGATTTAAAATATGTTTTTTTTCGCTACACAGTGATAACCATGTTTCAAAAATGGAAGCTAAAGCCCTTGAATTTAATTTTGTTATTAAACCAAAGACATTAGTTCCATTTCCTCGTCAAGCGAATTTTGGAGTAACTTTTTTATTTTTTTTATTTTACGGTTTTAAAGCCACGGCAAAGATTCATAATTGTGGGTTTCCAAGGATACCGAGAAATCCATTCATCTAGACAAGGGGTGGTAGGGTGTTCAATTTTTTAATTTTCATTGTATCAGTTAATAGTTACATTCGAAAGCGGGGTTATGCTTAGGGATGGGTAGGGATGTATTTTTCAACACATTCTGACATCCGCTAAATGTATGTCGTCTGGGTGTTTTTATAAATTTTTTTTATTTTTAACGGCAAAGATTCTTACGGTATTTTTTCTATTTGTATACTTAAAGATTTTTGCGGAGGCTGTTTAGGCTAGAATATGTTTTAACTACATTCCTAAAAAAAATTTAATTTTGAATATTTAATATACTATATTTCTTTTTAAAACCAAGTAAATGTATTAGAATTACTTACAGTATGTTAAATTATTTTTTTCTTATCGAGTATAAGTATGTATATATTTTTCTTATCGAGTATAAGTATGTATATATATATATATATGTGTGTGTGTGTGTGTGTGTGTGTGTGTGTGTGTGTTAGAATTTGTTATGGAGAAAATGTGCTCAATATCGATGATGCGGCGTTTGTAGATATAAACAGCATGGTCATAGGAATCAACACTGCATACTGAATGTCAGTTTCCGTTTTTGTGCAATCATAAGATCACGGTCAACACACACACACACACACACCCACACACACACACACACACACACACACACACAAACACACACATACATATTTATCCATTAAATTCCAATACGTTCAATTTTGTATGAGAATATTTGAAAATGCAACGTAAAAGAGAAAAGGTGAAACGTGTGGGGTATGGAAACATGAGAGTAAGTAAAAAAACGAAAAGAAAAGCGTGTTCAATGAAACAGGGGAGAGGGTGGTGACGGAATAAAGATAAAGGCAAAGTTGATTGCGCTACTGAATTTTATTACTCCTTTACCCCTTTGACTTTTAACGTGGGTGAAGCTATTTTTTTCTTTTGTAGCGTGACGCAGATCTATGGTAGATAATTGGTTGGAGACAAAGTTAGCAATACAGAAAATACAGTGTAACCCGAATATAAGAGAGTTGTCGGGACCGGAGAAGAAGTATCTTATATCCAGGTTTCTCTTATATCCGGGTTTGATCTATTTTGTTTAGGTAAGTATGGCTCTAATTTGGGACCAGATAAAATCTCTCTTATATCCGGGTTTCTCTTATATCCGGGTTACACTGACTTAAAAGAGCATCTTACTTACCAAAATAATTTTTTGTATTTCTTTTTTCTTGGATACGGATGTTGGTTGCTCTCTTGAAAATGGTGATAATGTCTTTGTAACCTGAAACTGATTTCATTAAATAATTGTAGTCAGTACGTAAATATTTTTTAGGCGGTTTTGCTGAAAAACAAATAAACAAGAAATAATTCCCTATGAACTTTGTAATTATTTCAGATTTTGGGTAAAGCTAAAAACTTTTCTGCACCCCTCCGACTTGTATTTACCGACAGATAAGACACTTCATTTAGCAGGAAATCACAACAAATCATTTCCATAACTACAGACTTCGATGTTCATCTTTCTTTTATGCCTTATAGCATGGGATTCTTAACCTGGGGTCCATGGACCCCTAAGTGGGTCATAAATGGGTTTCGGGGTGGGATCCGTAAGAATCCGATAAAAATGAACATTTATATTCGCTATACAGGACTGGTCCCAATCAACGGTTTTCCATTGAAAGAAATGAAAGAAAATCAATTCTGCCACTGCTTGAAAGAAAACGCACCCAGCCGCAACTTACAGTGCCGACCGCTAGGCGTCACTGGACTTGCCGTTGACTCCATGTTTACTATTTAAACATGTGTCGTCATCCTCGCCACGACTGACATCTTTTGTCACTTCATAAGAGAAAATGATAATTCTTATTTTCCACGGATTATCACGGATCGATTATCTTCTCATGCACTGATGAGGATTAATTGACCACAATTTCTTGTAAGCGTGGCTGACTGAAAAGTAATGCGTGTGCAGTGTGCATGAAGCTACACTACGTAGAAATACATGTACACGGTGTGAAAAACCAATCAGACGATGAATATCTGCGTGTCTGTTTGTCTATGAAGGTCGAGTTGTTACAGGGGTCCGTGACTCAAAAAAGGTTTAAGAATGTTTTCTAAGCATAGCTTAGATGTGGCACTGAGATGAAAGTATGGGGCACCCAGTGAGGATCGAACTCAGTCAGCCCACTAACAATTACGCCTGTCCCTTCCGCTTCTTATTTTTCGATGAATATGGCGTATGGCAAAATAAGTTGCATAAATACAGAATCAAAACATTTTGACTATTGTTTGTTTTACTTTTTTGTTTAACGGGCATATCAACACCTCTATGGGTTTTTAAATACCGAAATTTAAATATTTTGTACGCAATTTTATGGCTTCAACTACAGATATTTTGTACATAAGTTCAAGGTCCCTGCTCGCCTTCAGCATGGCTGGTGCTCCTCTCCGTGAAAGCGTCTCACTTCGTCTCGTTGGCCTCATGTTTTCAACTGACTTGAAGGGGAACAACTACATTGAATTAGTAGCTGTATCTACTGCAAGGGAAGTTGATTCACTGTAGCATGCCAGAAGGCCAACCCTAGCGCTAACCCTGTCCATCTTACACATCTACATATCTACCATTTGTCCTTGCGTTGAACACTGTTGCCAAATCTGGTCTGGTGCCCCTACTGTTCATCTCGAGGTTCTCGACAAAATCCAAAGAAGGATTTGTAATGTAATCAGTCCTGGTTTGGCTTCTCGACTTCTCTGACGAGCTTTTGTCCCTGGTGCCCTGACTACATGAATTTAAGTGTGCTACTAGATTGGCATTTAGGTCCCACCCTTTTACTGTTGAAATAGTTACCGTCACTTCTAATCGAACAGTTTCTTTTCTCGCACTTCCCAACATTGGAACTCTTTTCCTCGCACTTGCTTCACTGATAACTACAACCTTCAAAAATTTAAATGCAACATCAATCGCCATCTTCTGTTACCCTGATCTCTGTTCTTTCTTTCCTTTCCTCGACCCCCCGCCACACCCACTCTTTCCTTTCTCTTTCACTCTTTTTCTTTCACTCTCCGTAACCCACTGCGTGCTAGTGGCACTCCTGCCTTGCTTGGACTGAAATATTGGGGATAACAGCAGCTTAAAGGTGATTCAGCGCCCCTCAGAACTTCCGATCTCTCGATCAGAGGCCTTGCTACCGGATGTAATTTATCGTCATACCCATTTCTGACGAAAACAAATAAAGACATCGTCAAAGGACCGATGGGTACAAGAAAATGATGCAGACTTGTGGACAGGCGGCAAATTTTGCATGAGGCCCTTCCTTCATGTGGGACAATACAAAAGAGCGAGTCATATGTTAGCCTTGATGCTAATCAACTGAACGTGATAACTGGCAATCATTTTAAAATATATGAAGTCGCGTTGAGTTACACCACGATAAATTGGATTGGTGTATCTCGTTTTTTATGTACTTTCTAGCAACATGGCTTCTCTTAATAACAGAATGTTCCTTCAGGACGTAGGCGATCTGGTATTCGTGTGAAAGATTACGAGGGGTTTTCCTACGGCCCGGAATTCGGACATTTCTTTCTTTTACATTATAATCAAATAACAGAGAGACCAGACTACTCTGCTATTTAACCCATAGATAGTTGGGAAAGACAAAACGGATTTATATCGTTTCAAATCTTTGACCCCTGCCATCTGGGCTTCAATCATTTCCCACCGTCGTAACGTAGTTGCCTCTCTGCGCCTTTTCGATAAATATTTTCATTCCAGTATCTGTGTATATTTCTGAGATGAGGTATTATGTACACTATTTACATTATTCGGACTATTGTCCTCATCTTTGTCGCCATATTTATTACAACGTTTCGGCCCTTCAGTATCTGCCTTTATTTGGGAGATGAGGTATTATGTACATTATTTACATTATTCGGACTATTGTCCTCATCTTTGTCGCCGTTGTACGCTCCAGCCTTCTTCAGGTTGTTGGAATGTCGAACTGAACCCTTTATTTCGCTCACTGGGGTAGACTGTTCTAGTTCCTCAAGGACACATGGCACAGTGACGTTAGTTAGATCCAGTGACAAGACCCAAAGAGTGTGAGTTCAATACCCGGTTAAGGCAGTGGAGAACTTGGAGAGGGGAATTAACAGGAGATAACTGATAACTGATATCCATTAAACATGGCACGTGGAACTAGAACAGTCTACCCCAGTGAACGAAATATAGGGTTCAGTTCGACGTTCCAATCACCTGAAGAAGGCCGGAGCGTACAACGGCCGAAACGTTGTAATAAATATGTCGACAAAGATGAGGACAATAGTCCGAATAATGAAAATAGTGTATTTTCTTGGCAATTATTCTGCTGAGTTCTCTTCTTTGGTACCTCGACTTTATGAACTGAAGCGCAGTACTAGATTGGCAGCTAGGTCTCATCATTTTATTGTTGAATTTGCTAAGTGCAACCGTATATTCTATTCTAATTGTTTCTTCTCTCGCTCTTCTCGCTTGTTAAACGCATCTTTCAGCTTGATGCTTTCCTGTCAATTACTATCTTCAGAAATTTAATTTTAACGTCGTCAATCGTCGTCCCCTGTCTCCTTGAAACGTAGTAGATTGAGTAGCATTCTCTTCACTTTCAATAACAACTTGTGTCTTAGTGGCTTTATTGCCTTGCTTGGCGTGAAATGATTAAAATATATATAACAGAAAGAATCAAGGCTGAAAACGATTTCTACTGTATTTCCTTAAAGTCGTGCTATTTATTGCGTGCCCCTCTCACAACGCTAACTCCGGAAAGCAGGCCAAACATAGTTAAAATCTTTAGGACAACGCGGCTGATAGGAAAATCCGTTTATTGATAGCTAATCGCACTCTCTGGCAAGAGGACTCCGTCCATCTGCGGAGGTGAAAACCTTTTTGCACCTGGCAGAACAAGAGAGAAATGAAAGGAATCCAGATACAGACCCTTGTCCTTATTCTCGTAAACGCCTTTCATCGTCTTGCAGTCTTTGCCTTCACCCCCACACACTAGACAGGCGTCTTCCTTCAGGGTAGATCCCAGCTCTCGGTCACAGCCAGCGCTCTGAATTCAGAAGACAAGAAAGGAAATCAGCAACCCGAATAAATGTCACCAGAAGTAAACATTTGTTAAACGATACATATATATATATGTGTGTGTGTGTGTGTGTGTGTGTGTGTGTGTGTGTGTGTGTGAAGAAATATAGTCTTATGGTGTGCTATATTTATGGGATAAAGTGCTCAATATCAGAGATAAAGTGTGTGTAAATATAAAAGTGAACATTGAAGTCAACACTTAGAGGCGACAGGCTGTTTCATGCTAGATGCAATCGTCAGGTAACTTATATATATATATAAGTGTGTGTGTGTGTGTGTGTGTGTGTGTGTGTGTGTGTGTGTGTGTGTGTGTGTGTGTGTGTGTGTGTGTGTGTGTTCAACTAACATCCAGAAGGCGAACATTTCACTTCAGGAGGCGGATATCAGTGTTGTGATAATGAAATTCACCCACCTTACACTTTCCATTCACACAAATATCATATCCATCAGGGCGGCAACGCGTTCCATCAACTACCCTCTCGGCCAATCTAGTGTGAAAAGTCCGGTTGACTGCACACACCAACGCACATGGGTCAGCATCTAAAAAAATAAAAATAAGTCAAAAATGAATACGAGATGCATTTTGGATGTGTTCAGTAAAATATCCTTCCGTTAATTATTCCAAATTTCGGTCCTTGCATTCTCCGGCCTTCCTAGTATTAAAGTTGTGACATGAAATTACTCCAATATTCTTTAAATTGGTATCTTCATATGAAACGGTGACCTTTGTCCCTTTATTTATTTATCGAATTTAAGTTAATTACCATCACGTGATAGACGGTTGGTCTTTCATGTGTCTTTCGATTCGTGACTCATTAGAAAGATTTTTTCCCCGCAGGAGGTTGCCATTTCTTTTCTGTTCTGCTATTCAAACCATAGCTGGAGGAGAAGAGATGGATTCCTACCTTTCTTAAGGCTATTTATGCGTAAGTGAATCTTACGAACTCGACTGGAATTCGAACTCGGCACTCCATAACGATTTATCGTCTAACATTATGCGTTTATTAACTTGAACAAATTGTTGATAAATGTATAGTATTTTCTCGCTGGCATCAAGTGGTTAATGTCTTGTTAGTTATGAAAAATTCACCTTGATTTTAATTTCATATAAATTTAGGCACAAGTGACAATATTTTATTAGAAGTTTTTTTATGTTGATATTTTTCTTGCAGAAGATGGGGATTGGCAAGTTAGGAATTATTAATGAAACGGAAAAGAAGTTCTTACCGCCATAATATGGCTTCCATTTATAATATCGTCCTTCGTGTGCTTTCTCGTTGAACATGGCGCACTGCAAGGCACGGAAATCTATTCCGTCCGGACAATCCTAAAATTGAAACAAAAAACAAATATGGCAGTACAATTTCGGTTATTTAGTATGATTTGATAATTCTGGCACAAAGCCACAAAAGATATGCACCAGTGATATTCAAAACACAAGCGAACTGATCGTTTATTCCACACACACTCCATTCTTCTTTACTAGTTTTTACGTCTTTGCCATTCAAGATGGTCAAGTAGGTTACTCGCTGTTTACCTCACTTTTCTCGATTTCATTATGCTCTAGGAGTGTTAGATTATTGAGGTCATATTATGCATACCAGGAATTTCAACCGGCCCTTACTGTAAGTATGTTTCTTTAATTTTTTTTTTATTTTCCTTCTGACTTCCCCATCACTGGCATGGTCTGTTTAAGCACGCTCGCTTGGTCGGCCTTCTGGCTGACAGCTTCACACGATACTTGCCTGGTAGGGATTCATCCCTGCGCTGGTGGTATCATGGCTACGACTAGCTTGGACCGGCTCCGGCCTGGACCAACTTGAACAAGCTAAGACCAGCTATGTCTAGCTTAGACAAGCTATGACCAGCCAAGACCAGCGGCCCGGGTGAAAACACTCGGGTCCCCACGTTAAAAACCGACCTTGTGTCACAACCTGACTCAGTGGGGGGTCAAGTAAATACCTGGTCTGTTTAAGCGACAGAGACGTGTTTTTTTTTTGGGGGGGGGTTATCGATGAATGCTAGAATAAATTAGTTTTCTAGTTTTCACACATGAAAATATGTCCCTTTCGCTTAAAGAATTATTCTTCATCTGTGAAGAAATTGTCTAGTGTTCTTTGCCATACTGGAGATTAAAGTCTACGTAGCTTTTCATTATTCTTTTCTTTTTGTTTCTATTGATATTTTACTAAATGCAAGACACCTTTCTCTATTCCAATGCATCTTCGAATTTCTATACCACCTTTTCCACTGTCAAAATTCATATCAAATTCATTTCTGTATCTGCTTGAATTTGCCGTCCCAACTGCGTAACTCACGCCTTTGGTTGTCTCTTTTGCTGATGACCATATCTTGTTTTCGAATGTGGCAAGTATATTAATAGAAAGTTGGTGTTTCATTAATATATTACTGAACATCTTCGCCTCGAGGCTTATTTATTATACTCAGGGCCGGTCCAAGTGTCTAGTGCACCACTCCCCGAATCTATGATACGACCCCCCACTCTACCACATCTCAATGTTCATAAGGTAGTTGTTATTGATAATCACGAATGGTCTCTCCTTGTTTCGTTACTCTCCACTTTGAGAGAGCTATTTCTGTTTACTGGGACTATAAAAGGACACTATACACGAACCTTGTATTCTCAGTTGAATAAAGCTTTTTAAAGCCTACACCTGCGCACTTTTGTCATTACAGTAGTACTCATATAAAATACAAATTTTATTGTAGCCTAATTATGGATCATATGCAATGTAGGTGAACAATTTAACTCGAAAAATTGAAAAATAAATAACCCAGAATGACGTCAAAATTGGCGAATAGTCAGTTACGTTTATTTTAATTAATAACCTATAAAAATGTAGGTAGAAAAAAGCGAATGTTGATAATATAGTGAGGGTCAGAAAGCACTGCCCGTGGCCCCCAGTACGGTTTTTGGCATCCTCGGTCGAGGTGTTCGGTGGTAGCACACGCCGGCCCTGATTACACTAATCTGTTATACGTGTTGACGCGTAATGATTAGGCTGATATCGAAAGCTATTACTACTGTAGTGATCTCGAGCAAGGGCTGATGTCCTACACTTGACCCTGTGCCAGACTAGATTCAGATTCATACTGAAAATTTAACTCACTTGTGTGTTACAAGTTGTGTACTTGCTGCTCGGCCCTTCACAATCATGTCGACCATCCGATCTGTAAAACAAATACAAGGGAAATTAAAGTTTACTATATTATTCAGTTCGAATAAATCTTAGTTTCTCACGGCTAAGTCTCGAAAAAATACCTTACTCGTTTTAGATAAAGGATCTCGCATGAATTTCCACGTGCATATCGACCGGATAGCTAATGGACCTGTCCAGTCACTCAGCGTGTACTGTTGATAAAGATGCAATGAGATGAGACCGAAAATGTATTCTAGATATCGGAAATTAGGTACATTCACTTTTTCACGGGAAAACAGCGTAGCGTAAAGAAAAAGGCCGCAAACTTAATAAAAATAAAGTATTATCGTCAAAATGTTTATGTTATTATTAAGATGAAAGACTTTTAAATTTTAAAATCCTTTCTAAAACGTTCGAAATTTTAGTTAAAATTTTGTTTTGTTTTCGTCATCGCGGTGGCATAATAATAACATTGGCTTCTTTGCGCTTTTTTCCGTTGAAAACACATTGATTTTGAAATTCTTGTAAAAATCAAATAATTGTCCGATTTTAATGAAATTTTCAGGACTAATTCACAAATGAATGAAATTATTTTTGAATTTTTTTTTTTAGAAAATTTTCTTTTTTACATATGTTACCCATCATTTACTTAATTTCATGAAATTTCGCAAAAAAACCTTTCTATTTCTTGAATGTTTTTATTCGTTAAAAGCAGGAATCCTTGGAGAATTTAAATAGCTTAATCTTTTTTTTCAAACTTGAACTATTCTAACTAAAAATCTGCTCTGAATTGAAAAATTTAAAAAATGCAATAAAACTATGACATTATTTAATTAGAAAAGCTTTTAATTGCTTTTGTAAATAAGTTATATTAAGGACATTATTGTCTGAAGAAATAAAATTTTTCTGATGAATAATGAATTTTTACAACAATTTTTATCATTTTTTTAAAATTTTAATTATAATAATTTATAATAGTTTAAAATCATGTGACATTCTGTATTGGGCTATTTCCTGGATGTGATAGAGTAATTAAGTGGAAATAAAATTTACGAATCCAAAATTGAAAAGATTAATAAACGAAGCTACGCTATTATATTTTTAAAATAATTTTTTATTTCTTTTCTTTTTTATTTAATTTGTTCCCTATTTTCATCTATGAAAGTCTAAACGTGACATTATTATGAAACGGTCACGTGATCTAAGAGTCTTTGTCTCTTTATAGAGAAATTAATTTAAGAAAATTTTATAGAATTTTAAATTTTTTTATTTTTGTATAAAGCATCTTCGAAAGGAAAATAAAAGTCAATAAATTATTAGATAATTGCGGAAAATATGTTCATTTGTAAAAATTACTAAGTAGTTAAAAAATAAATAAAATAAAAAAAAATGTGTTCACTTAGAATTCTTAAATTTAGTATCAAATCTAGCCACCCATATTAGCTGTCATTGCTTCGTCACTCATCGGCCCTCCATTATCGCCTCAAATAAACTATGATAAGCAGGACCAATCATTAAATAAATGGTTGTATATTACTTTTTTATGCTATAAGTAAGTAATATTTATTTCAAATCAGATTAATTTAACTGTAAATTTTCTAATTTTATTCAAATAACGAGTCAGAAATATATATGTATTTTTTGAAAGAATTTTAAAATCGATATTTTTTTTGTTTACAAATTTCTTAAAATTAAGAAAATGGCCGCTTTTAAGAAAATTTTAAGAATGCGAAATTAAATTTGACATTCTAATCTATATAATTTCTATCTGAAATACACCAGAATATTTTACTTACTGGAAATAATAAATTTAATCATTTAGCTTTCAATTAAAGCTAAAATGAAATCTTCAAGAATACTTTTTGATTTTTAAAAATTCATTTTAAACTTTAGTTATCAAAAATTTATGCCGAAATAGTGGAGATACCTATCGGAAATCAGTCAATGTTTAATTTCATTATAATGCACAAGTAAAAAAAAGTTTATATTTTCATCTCTTTTTTAATGTAATGCAGTAGGATTTCTAATCCAAGGGAAATAATTCTACATTAAGTAATATACGTGTTACCTCCCTTGTAAATTTAAATCCAAATTACTTTTTTACCAATATAAATTTATAAAATCCATTTATTTAATCCAGTATAATTTTAACTCAATATTTATTATTTCTATTTTTAATTATGCTTGTAAAGGAAACCCTGCAATTTCAAGCATTTATCAAAATGAGGGAAAGCAAAACTACACCAAACGCTAATTCCCGGCCGGTATTCTTATAAAAACAAAATAAATTATGTATTTATTATTATTAAAGTTGCTGTTTATCCACCACTATATTTTTAAAAATCAATTTAAAACAGGGCAGTGCTAAAACACTTAACATTTAATTCTGCTCCATTTACCAGTGCAATTTTTATGTAGGCTCGTTAAACAGCGCAAATATCTGAAAAAGTGAAAAAAGGATGATGGAGAAGAAAAGATAGCGAATCACTGAGTGTGAGAGAAACGTGCCAACAAGAATTAAAACGTTTGAGTAAATTAACATGAAAACTGAAAGGATTTTTTCTTACATGCTTCGTTAATGCCAGTGGTTAATACTTTTTCCAGCACTCTTTGTCATTTTACGACCATTTTGTTTTTTCGTGCAAATCATATTTCCAGGTACAAAATGTGATAATTTCGAAGTTAGATAATTAGAGAAAAATGCATCTCAATTTGGAAAGTGTTGTAATATATAACATAATATATATAATATATAAAGTAGACAGGAGACACTTGTATAGGTTTCAAGGGTAGAACGCCATGTTATATTCTGGATGTGGTTGTATGCCCTAAACTAAGAGCTATAACTCTTAAAGGGTTATTATTGTATTAGAGTAAGTAAGTTTTTGGTTTTCTCACAGTTGAATTGTTTTAAAATTGTTTCCAATCGCATGAAGGATATTTGAACTTGATTTTCATTTATTATCGAATTCATGCTGACAAATAATAGCGAATCATATAGCCATTTAATAAAGTTCACATAGTGATGAACAAAGTCACTAAAAGTACCCTATGATGATCAAACATTAACGAGATTTTGTTTAATTTCATAATTGATGACAATTTGATAACAACAGACGACACCAATCTTCAACGGTTCCGGGTTAAAATTATTTTTGCAAATTAAAAACTTATTCGATTTGCATAAAAAAGAAACATTATTACCAAAGTGTGCAAGGGATCATTGATTCGATTTTGTCTTGATAGACAAATATTATAGATAGCTACAACGGATAAATTTAAAATTGTATTACTACAACAAAATTTAAAATCCTCTGCAACGGATAAATATTTAAATAATTATAAAAAAGCATGTCCACGCGTGTTTTTAAAAATAACCATCAGAAATATCGAACAAAAAGTTTGTCCTTTTAATTGAGCCCTGACAATGATCTCAGGGGGAGATCGAAAGTACTTGGGTAGAAAAAAACTACGGCGCCTTCCTTGATGAATTTTATCTTAACATCAAGAAACTGATTAGAGAACTAGAAAGGATTATTATAAGAATAAATGAACATAATATATCTATATTATTCAATGAAACATATTTGAACATATATATATATATATATATATATATATATATATATATATATATATATATATATATATATATATATATTTTAAAGAAAAACAGACCACTTTAAGGCTCCATGTAATAATTTATTTCACCATAAGTAGTAAGGAGTGGTGTGGTAGACATGATCGAGTTTAGAGAGGGTTTATTTTAATATTTCTATCTATCATATTTAGTATTAGGGGAGGAGGGACTAGACATTGACCTATTTAATCGGTTAACTTAACGGAAGTGATATATTGAAAGGGAAGGAGGGTAGAGAAAAAAAGGAAAAGAAAAAAGAAAGAAAGAAGGGGAAAGTAAAGAGAAAGAAGCTGTAATTAGTTTTTACAGTGGTAATTTTTAGCAATTTATGTAAAAAAACAGATTTTAATGTTTGATAGTAATTTAAATGTTTAAAAAATCACCGGAGAAATTAATTTGATGTTTGCCACTCCTCACTACCCTCTCTGATAAATGACATAAACTTCATACTACCCGTCAAAAGTGTAAATGTTCATTTCATTTTTCGTTTCACCTTTTGGAAGTGAAGTCTGATGATCCAGCGTCCTTTAAAAGGGCTATGGTGAAATAAATTATTACATGGAACCTTAATGTGGTCTGTTTTTCTTTAAATTATTAGCTCTGAATTTACATTGAGCTCTCAGGATTTCATCCTCCTTGGGACTACCTATACGGATTACCAAATTTTGCGTAACTTAACTATATATATATATAAGTAACGAAAATCTTTGTAATCCGTATGTATAATCCCAAAGAGGATGAAATCCTGAGAGTCCAATGTTAAGTCAGAGCGAGTAATTTAATTTAAAGAAAAACAGACCAGTTCAAGGCTTCATTAGTTATAATTTATTTCACCAGAGAATTTTATTTTTCTCTGGATCTTCAGACTTCACTTTTTTCGTTTCACCTTTGAAAGTGAAGTCTGAAGATCTAGAGAAAAATAAAATTTTCTGGTGAAATAAATTATAATTAATGGAGCCTTAAAGTGGTCTGTTTTTCTTTAATATATATATATATATATATATATATATATATAATTTCTTATAATTATTTTTTTAAAAATATGTCTCCAACGTGACACAGAAATTAGTATGTTTCGAAACCGAAACTGAAGTCCTAAACTTCAATTTTAAAATTAAACTTAAAATTTAGATTTCTTAACATCGCTTGGAAATGAAAACCTTGCTCTAAATTTTAAATCAATTTTGAAATTGAACTTTAGGCCTTGAGTCATACCCAGGACCGTCTTGTAGATGAGATGAAAAATATGAAAATATTTCAGGATTTTTATTATTTCGATATGTGTGAGCGTTCTTTTATATTTGCTCACAGATGTTTGACCTTTATCAAGCGATATAAAGAATGTTTTCCTTTCAAAGAAAAGTTATTTCCATGCGATAAAATCAATTATTTGTTTGACAAAAAACAAGTGCAAATGCTTCAGTTGTTTTGCGTAAATAAAGAAGATAAGTGCATACTAACAGGTTTTGTTAAACCCTCATCAGACCTACAATCTTATACAGTTGTCATGCATGGCATTCAACCCGTTCAGAAATGCCACAGCGACTTTGGGTTTAACGCTTCAGCAGTTATCAAGCGTTGCAGTAAGTTATTGAAATATGAATACTAGGTAATGGTTATCGCAGTTTATATAGTAGCCGTTGTGAGTTCGATTCTCATCGTCTGCCCCATCCGAGCTAGAATATCTTAAATTCTACGGTATAGTATTCGATATATTCGATATTGAAATAATAGTAAAAACATCCTTACTGAAAATTGTCACGATATGGTAAGAAGCTAGAATGCAACAAAATATTTATAACGATAGATAGACATATATGAACAGACTGAGATAGACATCTAGATAGACATCTAGATAGATAGATAGATAGATAGATAGATAGATAGATAGATAGATAGATAGATAGATAGATACGAACAGACTGAGATAGATAGATAGATAGATAGATAGATAGATAGATAGATAGATAGATACGAACAGACTGAGATAGATAGATAGGAACAGACTAGGATAGATAGATAGATAGATAGATAGATAGATAGATAGATAGATAGATACGAACAGACTGAGATAGATAGATAGATAGATAGATAGATAGATAGATAGATAGATAGATAGATACGAACAGACTGCTATAGGAACAGACTAGGATAGATAGATAGATAGATAGATAGATAGATAGATAGATAGATAGATAGATAGATAGATAGATAGTGATTAGAATGGAATAGCTAGCTACCTAACTAGCAATTCCATTCTTCTCACGATAGATAGATCTTTGGGGTAACAGCTTTGATGTAATGTGGCAGCCAATCAAAGGGATATTACTGCGCATGTGCGAACAAATATCCACCTTTGTTGTTGACTCGGGTAAAAGTGAGGCGTTACTTAATGATTTTAAGTACTGTGTGACCATCGTGCAGGGGTCACAGTCATTACTCCTTTCTTTAAAGTAAGATTTCATTCCTGGCAACTTCTGTTCATTTTCCACAAAACAGAAATCGCCGAGGAAACACCGTGGGCGTGATCAAGAAGACGGTATAAAGAAACAACTGACGTGCTTCACTATAGAAGTCTTTAGTAAAAAGCGGAAGCAACGCTATTCGAGATACGAAAGGAGAGTGTTTAAGTGTCTCGAAGCACCATTGCCCTAGGTAGGCTATTTTTGTTGTTATTATTAAATGGCTGAATATTTTTTTTCGAACAGACATATTATATATATATATATATATATATATATATATATATATATATGTGTGTGTGTGTGTGTGTGTGTGTGTGTGTGTGTGTGTGTATACCTAAGTATAGGATTGGTGTATACGGAATAAATTCCAATAACGAACAAATACTATTCTTAAAAGAGTGCTCAATAGTAAAGCAAATATAATTATTTATTCGAAAATTATGGCTTTTATTGTAGTGATTTTATAACATATTTATGTTATAATTTTCGAATAAATAATTATATATATATATATATATATATATATATATATATATATATATATATATATATATGCGTTATTTCCATTATTCGGACTACTGTCCTCATCTTTTTCGCCATATTTCGGCCGTTGTACTTAGCGGCCTTCTTCAGGTGATTGGAATGTCGAACTGGACCATTTATTTCGACATTACCAACCACCTGAAGAAAGACGGAGCGTACAACTGCCGAAACGTAGTAATAAATATGGCAACAAAGATGAGGACAATAGTCCGAATAATGGAAATAATGTACATAATACCTCATCTCAGAAATATAGACAGATACTGATATATATGCGTGTGTGTATGTGTGTGAGCATACAAATTATTTTGAAAATCTATTCGCCACGATGAGCAGTTTTGGTGGGCCGACTACGGCGGGAAAGGCGTTTAATGACAGGCATTTGCTTGTTTGTTTGTTTGTTCGTTTCGAGGATGGGATATTTTTATGCGACGCACACAAACAAGTAGTCTATTTTAAGGCCCCAAATGAAAAGAGATTATTATTTTGATGTTAGGGATTTTTTTTATCTTTTTAGATTTCGGTGACACTTATAAATTTTCGTGAAATTGGGCGAACTTAACCTTTTTCTGGGTAGCGCAAGATATTTATGAGGCAAGAATTCGCTATATACGACCGCACCTACCCAATGAATGCTTTCTGTCTAGCTTGACAATAGCTGTTTCAATTTCTCGTTTCTGCTGCCTGGGTGGCAAGATACATTTGACAAAGATAA
The DNA here is from genome assembly GCA_964036315.1 of Acanthosepion esculentum. Lineage (NCBI taxonomy): Eukaryota > Metazoa > Mollusca > Cephalopoda > Sepiida > Sepiidae > Acanthosepion > Acanthosepion esculentum. The sequence continues at coordinate 5,039,882 of OZ038478.1, forward strand.
GTTTTTGATAGCTCTTCGTCATTATATATATATATATATATATATATATATATATATATATATATATATATATATATATATGAAATAAACAATAAAATCCAAAGTTACCTCATATGGGGAATTGCCTATTTCGGCAGACGAAGATATCGGTTGTCTGTCTTATCAACGCCAGTGTGGACTGAGTTCGTGTTTCTGTCCCCCACGAACTCAGTCCAGACCAGGGTTGATAAGACAGACGACCGATATTATCGTCTGCCCGAGTAGGCTATTCCCCATATGAGGTAATTTTGAATTTATTTGGTTATAAATTATATTGCTCTGCATTAATAAATATTTTGAGCTCTTTTTGTGGATCAGTTTTAATATTTTATATTACTAGGATCCACTTGGATTATATATCAACGGATTTATTACCTTTACCATAGGTCTGAAGAATTAGATCGTGATTACGATCCCAATGTAATAAATCATAACCATGGAATATTAGTGTTTGAGCCTTTTATGTTATATTCTTGCTCTGTCCTGGACATTGAGTTCTACCTGGATGCTATCCTCTTGTATATATATATATATATATATATATATATATATATATATATATATATATATATATATATATATATATATATATATATTAACTATAAACCTCGTCCGATGTGATGAACGATCTGGAAAAGATCTAGTTATTATTGAATATCTTGAGAATCAGTTGATGTGTAAGTGACATACAATCAAAGGGGTGAATGAGATACGTGTTTGTAAAGACACTCTCTAGCGGGGTTTCTCTGTCGGTAACGAATCGCCATTGCATGATCTTGCATATTATTTCACTTTAATATGTGTCTATAAAGACTAGTCGAAGAATTAAGAAGGCTTTCGTCGTGATTCTATGAGTGCCACCCAGATAAAACTTGGGTCCCGGTCCTTTGAAATCCGTTGAAAACGATAAATCTAAAAGAATTGATGAAAATACATTTTTATGCAAGAACAGCGAAAGAAGATGTCCGAAAAGAAAAGAAAAAAAGATAAGGTTCAAAACAGAAAAGCTGAAAAATATATCAATAGGAAAATTGCAAAAAAAGTGAAAAAAAAAAAGCAAAACAGGCCATATTTATCTCTTGTACCCGGTGCGTTAGAAAGACGGTTATTCCCTTGACACCGCTATTTTTGTATACAGCTCTTTGACAAGATTTATTTAAAAGATTATAAAATTATGTGAACCAAGTACAATGCGATATTTACTATTTACCATTTTATAAAGAAATGAATTTGAAGAGAAGTCTTTTCATTCAAAGATTTATGAAGAATTACAAAATTATTAAAATATGTAAACCAACTAAAATAGTTCTTTATTGATCATTTTATAAAGATCATTTTATGAAAACAAGTTTTTTTTTTTAATTCAATCTAATAAATAAATAATGCTTAACATTTTTTTCTTGTAAATTCTCAAGAAAACCGCTTGGAAATCCCAGGTGCTGTAAGCTTGGATGTGCGGCAGGTGTAATGAAATGCTCGGAATTTGAAATCGGAGAACCGGGTTCCAATTCTAGTTCGTTCGTTATAATCATTTACAGGCAAATACCATTGGAAAAGGAATGAATCGATTTCTTCTCCCTCAGCTATGGGTTAATTAGTAACCACTAAACTTGTATCCCTAAAACCATCATTAACTCCAACAAAATAAAATTGCGTACAAAATATTTAAATTTCGGCATTAAATAACCCATAGAGGTGTTGATATGCCGTTAAACCAAAACAAATAACCAATTGTCAAGAATAAAGAAAATGTATAAATCCACTTTCATATGTTTGGGTTTGATTAAAATTCTAATCATCACTTTTTAAAAACAATAAACATTGCCGACGGAGTCAAGAGTGTATACAGTAATAACAACGGTGTCAAGGGAATAACATTCCTTTTGACCCAACATTTTTTTGTTTGTTTTTTTTTGTTTTTGTTTTTGCGCACACGAAGCTGAAACATTGCCGAAAAGCATTTATCATCAAATCTCTGTCTGAAACTTACCTATTGTTCATACATGTCCTTGTGGATTTTCTGACTCCGCCCCCACAAGTGCGAGAACATTCTTTAGCGCTCCATTCACTCCAAGTTGAAGTGCTGTGCACCTCTTCCTTGGCATCGATCTGTAGAAACAAAAAAAAAAAAAGAAAAAAAAAAAGAAAAAATGTAACAAAGGAAATCAATTCGTATCGGGAATCATGTCCCTCTTTATACTTGTAAAATCTTTTATGTCAAACAATAAGCTCTAATACGAACATTTCAGAGTGTTTGGGTACTAGATTGTGAACTGGCATGAATGAAAGTCATTGTGGGTTTTTTTTTCAGGTCAATAAATCAATATTTTCAAGATCAACGCATCGCTGCGAGTGGACAGGCTGCTGGAGGGGGTCATCGTGACCCTATATCTGGGTAGATTGTCGGTCAAGCCTAACGAGCTTCTGTCTACATGTCAGTTGTGTCCAGAACAGTCATCGATGATTTCAGTACAGTTTTGTTGATCCAATTTCACTCAAAACGTCCTTCACTTCCCGACGGTGCTGCTCGCAGTGATCGCCTCCGCCATGTTTGTGTTATCAAGAAGTCGCCTCCCTGGCAAATAAACCATGGTGAGATTCGAAGCCGGGTTACAGGCTCAGAACGCTAATCCTAGCCTATCTAAGCCTAACTTAAAATATGCAAGACAGATTTCCAATTGTAACTGGATGCAATAAAGTCAATGATTTTTAGTTCGTCGAAGATAGGCGTCTTTCAAATTCAATTTATACAATTCCAGGAGTTCAGTTTTTCTTAATCCCCTTATGAAAATCAGAAATCCATCTCTTTAAGAAGTTACTCTCTAGCAGTGGGTGGCATCCAATCTAATTGAAAGATACTCTGAATTCGAAATCATCGAGAAAGGAAACTATATTACTCTATTTCTCCAAAACAGCCATGGCGATGCAGAGATATTAAATAAAAATGTTTTTGTGTGTAGGAGAGGGGACATGATCACATACGCCCTAAAGTCAAGGAATATGGGATGCATATATATATATATTATAATTTTTTCATATAGACAAAAAGAGTTTACTCACTACAAAGATGCAACTTCGTTTCGGTGCATTTCAGTTGCACCTCGACTGGTGAGAACCAAAATGGTTATGAACAATTCTGTATTTTGGTTCTCACCAGTCGATTTGCAACTGAAATGCACCGAAACGAAGTTGCATCTTTGTAGTGAGTGAACTGTTTTTGTCTAAATAAAAAATTATAATAAATAATTATTGCTCTACTATCGGTATCGAGCCCTCTTTTGAATTAATGCTGTGAACATTAGAGTTTATATATTACTTTCATATATATATATATATATGCCATGTTCCTTGACTTTATTGCTTTCAGTTACAATTCTACAATGAATTCGAAATATTTTTATATTTATACAATTAGTCAAGTTAGGCTAGGATTAGCGTTCTGACCCGGGTTCGAATCTCACCAGGGTTGATTATATACAGGAATTCCTCGATTAGTGCGGCTAATCTGTACATTAAAACATGCGCATTAATCGAAAACGTAATAATCGAATATAATAACTTATAGGAAATAGTAGAATTTGCACCTCAATTTTTAGTCTCATTCACAGTTAATTTCTAATTTGCATATTTTTTTAATTAAAATATAGGTACATATAAGAAAATACAATAAAAATGATAGGAATTAATGTTTATTAATCTGATTTTTTTATGAGAAACTTCTTTAGATTGGTTTGCCACATGGTATTCTTCTGTTCTTCATATAAATGGCGGGACTGAGAAATTGCCTCTTCAGATTTTCCAAATATATCATAATCATTCGTATTTTAACCTGAAAATATTATTTATAATCTTTGCATAGTAAATAAAAAACATATTTTATATTTCAATAGTTTTTAATAAATGTAAATTTCTGGATCTAATTAAATCGTCCAAATTTTAAAGAAAAACATCAGAAATTTCCTTTTATGACCTTCAAAATAAACATGAAAACAAAATCAAAATATTCAAAAAATTTTAAGAGAAAAATATTCAAATATGTATTTTTAAACCGCCCATTTTTTTTAACATTATTGTAATTACTGAGATAACGCAATACTTGACAAACAAAATAGTTACACATTTTCCATTTTTAAATTTTATAAAATTTTTAATTAATCGGTAACTATAAAAATGGTTAAAATGAAGAATGTTTTACTGCACTAATCGACCACTATGTAATCTCTGATCGAATTTTGGTATATAAGAATTTTATACGCACTCATCGAAAGGGCATTAATTGAGGGATTCTTCTCTCTCTCTCTTTCTCTCTCTTTTTCTCTCTCAGCTGTCAATATATCACATAACACCATTGAGCGCTTAGCCTTGGAGCGGGTAGAATGGAGATCAACGTGTTCAAGAAGCGAGAACAAGATCTAAAAGGTCATCCAATCTAACAATGATCTCACAATCTTGCTCCATATGCGGCCTCCTTTGTAGATCACTAGCGTGTCTTAAGTGTCACTTAAGATTATCGCACAAAATTTCATAACTGAATCAATTAAGCTGTCAGATACTCATACGTCGAAACCGACGGGAGAATCTATTATTATTATTATTATTATTATTATTATTATTATTATATATTAATTTAAACGTTATTTTTAATGGATACTCATGTTTGAGTAGATGCTCTGCTTTTATTATTAAACAGTATATGCCCAAGTAATTGCTGAAAATCTCCCTTTTTCTTATTGCGTCTCGGTCGATATTTGAGGTACGGTGATTTTCTGAGTGTAGCTTAGATGTGGCACAGGCCTAGAGTGTGCAGCACTCAGTGAGGATCGAACTCACTATTCCGTCGTAATTGATCTAGCGAAAGAGCTTGTTAACCATTACCCCTACGCCGAAGTGCCCAATACTTGAGGTATGAAGGTCGGCATCTTGTTTTATAGCAACTGGAATCAACTTTACCCCCGTCAAACTCTCTTGGGTCCTCTTTCTCTCTGCACTTCAGAATCCCCCAAATGTCTGGATTTCGATTCCTGTTACCATTTGTTTCTTGCTGAAGATCTCATTTCACTGACTTCCTCTCTTGGGCCCTGGAGTCTTAATTAGTAAACCCTCAAATCACGACACACTACAACGATTTTATTCCGGCTAGCATAAAAAGGTATTAACCCTTAGATTTTGCGAATTGCTAATGTCCCGTTCTTCTTAAGATTGAAACACTGAACTGAAATGATGTTAAACGAACAGAAAAGGACATTAACGGAAAATAAAAATAATTGTAATAATTATATAAAAATTCTGGTCAATACAACCATAGCGCTTATCGGCTTCTATGTGTTACTCACATGTTGAAAATGAATCGCCAAAAAAAGGACTTCTGATGTTACTTAACTGACGATTATTTATAAAACCAAGCCCTCAGCCGTGCAGAAATGGTAGCAATAATAATAATAATATTCTCCTTTCTAGGGAAAGAGAACGAAGAGGAATTATTTTAAAATATTTCAATTGGAAAACAAAAACTTTTCCGTTTGTCACTTTATTCAAATGACTCATTTACGTAATTATTTATATTATTCGGACTCTTGTCCTCATCTTTATTGTCATGTTCACAGCGTTTCAACCGTTGTACGCCCCGGCCTTCTTCAGGTAATTGCAATTTTGAACTGAACGGTTTATTTTGCCCAGCGGAGTAGATTGTTCTTGTTCCACGTGCACTACCTCTTCCGGATGTCTTTAACTCAACTCTCCAAGCCAGGTATTGAACTTGTGGAATCTTCCACATTAGCCTTTAACCCCCTTCAGAAAAATGTATTCTTCTCTGAAAAGCCTTTAACCAATCATCATCTCGTTTTTGCAAATCCAATCTTTTTATTGGTTAATAAGCACCAAAGTGTAGCAAAATTCCAAACGAATTCTATTTCCCGCCAAGCTCGTTTGAACCGATTTCCCTACACAAGAAATCTATAAAATTAACCTCAGCTGACTCAATTCAGACAGTCAGCCACTGGAGTTTATCGAGATGCTACCAAACTCCACGCATGACAATTCACTGACTCACACACCACATTGAAATCTCAACAAACTCAGCAAACTTACATCAACCATTGTCCGTGTGTTAACCAACATCTACAGTTGACTTGAAAAGTGAAACAATTTCACTACCAAAAAAGTAATTGTATATTTCACCAACTTTAGTCTACACAGATAAAGGCAAGCAACTCTTGATAACATTTATTCTTACTTGTCTACACACTGATAAATGGACGAACACATATAATTTCTTTTCCTTGCAGAAACCAAATCATTTTAAATTTCTTAGCATTCAAAAGGTACCAAAATTTCTTAACAACATTCCTGCACAAACATTCCTTATGACATTGTCTTAATTATCACAACAACAAACATTGTAATTGTTGTTACATGAATATTTTATTGTTGATATAAACATTTCTTTAATGTTAAATCTTTAACAACTGTATTTAATAGTTTCTTGCCATGCAATTTGTTCTTAAATTGTTTGTATAACCTATATTTTGTGGGATACGGATGCTATAAGCACACAAAAGTAAGATGAAGGTTTTGTGACAAAACCTTCATCTTACTTAATTTTGCCTTCTGATATATTTCACTCCGTGAACATCCCGCAACAAACTCACAACTCTTTGGGTGAAGTCACTGGATCCAACGCTTCTTTCCACTGGGCCATGTATCCTTGCGGACATCAGTGTATGAATTTTTGGAACTTATAAACCGAATTTCTCACACCAATTTTTTTACACAGCTCATATTGCAATCTTGTGTTGCTATTCATTGCTTTTCTCTGGCACTCCTTATTACTGGTTCCCATATTGTATTCATTTCTATGCTTGGTCGGCTCAGGAGATTTTTGTGGCCTAGCATATGTGCTGATTTCTTAAGTTTACATATTTTCCAGTCATGTTCTCTGTCTATTATTTCAGCCTCATCACACAACAATTTACCCTTGTGGACAAAATAAAGTTCAGTTCGAAATTCCAATCACCGAAAGAAGTCCGGAGAGTACAACAGCCGAAAAGTCGCGAATTTGGCAGTAAAGATGAGGACAACTGTCCGAACAATTTAAATAATATAAATAATTACAATACCTCATCTCAGAAATACATTTACGTATGCAAATAATACATTTACTTATTCAAATAATACATTTGCTTAATTAAATGATACATTTACGTATTCAGATAATACATTAACGTATTCAAATGATACAACATTTACGTATTCAAATGATACATTTGCGTATTTAAATAATACATTTACGTATTCAAATAATACATTTACGTATTCAAATAATACATTTACTTATTCAAATAATACATTTGCTTATTCAAATGATACATTTACGTATTCAGATAATACATTAACGTATTCAAATGATACATCATTTACGTATTCAAATAATACATTTGCGTATTCAAATGATACATTTACGTATTCAAATGATACATTTTACGTATTTAAATAATACATTTACGTATTCAAATAATACATTTACGTATTCAAATGATACAACATTTACGTATTCAAATACATTTGCGTATTCAAATGATACATTTACGTATTCAAATAATACATTTGCTTATTCAAATAATACATTTACGAAAAACAATTTATGAAATATCTCAACGGACAATCCATCGACTGTACACGCACATTTAGTTTAATGTAAAATCATATTTTCAACTTATGTAAAACAAATTTCAGAAATATTTCTTTATAATATGACCTGAGACTGAACAAGATGATGTATGGTTGGATAAAGAAGCATCAGTTTCAAGGGATAATTTTAAATAAATGCTGCGTCAGAGAAATGATAAATTATTCCCAAATTATCAAAATCTATTCTATTGTTTTCTGTTTATTATTTTTGTTCTTTCTGTGTCTGCGTGCGCTCCTGCGCATGCGTGTGGATATTTCATGAGTCAGCTTTCTTGCTGATAGATATTTACGCTCTGCTTTGGACTGCATAACTTTAGATGAGGAGCAGAGACATGCAGAATTTTACAATGTTTATTATCAACTGTGTCCAGGAAGGCGTCGCTCTACTTTTCTCTCTGGAATAAAACCCAAGAAAACATCACTGAGATGAGAACACTGATAAAAAAAAAATATCCTGCGCACACTGATCTTGCAGAAAACGCCAGGCTAATGGATATTTCAACGTTTTCCCATATAGATTAGGTACAGGAAGAAGGCTGTAGACAGGTCGAAACTTTATAGTAATAAAAACATAATAGTAATAAAAGAAAATAGAGATGAATCGTCCGAACAATTTTTGGAATGACAAAAACTGATTTTAAAATTACAAAATGTAGAAATACTTTGTGGGCTTCTAAAAGGAAGAAGGTTTGTCTGGCTTTGAAAATCAGCATTCCATGTATCATGCGGGCTCAAACACCATCTCATATTTTGGAAATAATGAAATTGATTCACTAGTCACGCCAACCACCGTTATTATTTTAACTTTAAAAGGTATCTTGGTATGTTTTATAGTGGATTTTTTGTTTGTTTATTGATGCAGTTATTTGACATGGGAAGGAGAGCAATTTTTCTTAATTCCGCTACCAGAGAAATTCCAGGAGAATTTTTGCTTTGTGCATGTCTGCGTTTTCGATTGGTGAGTTAAAAAAAAACAACTTATTCCCAAAAGCATCGAGACAGGAAATAAGTTTAATGTCAGGAATAAAATCGCCTCAGCATCGCAAAGTATCAAAAACATTTAATTTTGGTAAATTTCTTTAGCCTGTTTCAGTCTATTTCTTTCTTTCTTTCTTTCTTTATTTCTTAAATCTCTGTTCACATTACATCACGTTCTTTCTTTCTTTCGTAATTAGTGTTTCTCACATTTTTCCTTTCTTAGCTTCTGCAGATGGTCACTAAACGCGTTATCTTATCTATGACTGCTTCCCCAAGAACATCGATTAAAGCAGCCAATAGTTTGTTCTCTTTAACCGCTGCAAGTATCTATCTATCTATCTATCTATCTATCTATCTATCTATCTATCTATCTATTTATCTATATATCTATCTATCTATCTGTGTCTATGGCTACCCGTAAATGATGTGTAGAAATTGTGCTACGCCCATCATTCAAGTGAGAGTCATTTACTTACCTTGAATGTAGGTCGTCAAAATGCTTTTTTATTTTTTTAACCATGGCCCGAAAACTAACCATTGTCTTAGACTAAAATAATGTCTACGTATTTTATCAGCTGAGAACTTCGTAATTTTTCCGAACATTGTGAACGCTTTAAATAAAGCTCTATTTAAACATCGAACTTTTTTTATGAATTTTCTTTCTTTCATTTCATGTTTAATATGAAAGGGTTTAACGCCCCTAAATATTCATCATTTAATATGAAAGGTTTTAATGCCCCAAAATATTCATCATTTAATATGTAAGGGTTTAACGCCCCTAAATATTCATCATTTAATATGAAAGGGTTTAATGCCCCTAAATATTCATCATTTAATATGAAAGGGTTTAACGCCCCTAAATATTGAGCATTTAATATGAAAGGGTTTAATGCCCCTAAATATTCAGCATTTAATATGAAAGGGTTTAACGCCCCTAAACATTCATCATTTAATATGAAACAGTTTAATGCCCCTAAATATTCATCATTTAATATGAAAGGGTTTAATGAACCTAAATATTCATCATTTAATATGGAAGGGTTTAATGACCCTAAATATTCATCATTTAATATGGAAGGGTTTAACGCCCCAAAATGTTCATCATTTAATATGAAAGGGTTTAACGCCCCTAAATATTCATCATTTAATATGGAAGGCTTTAATGCCCCTAAATATTCATCATTTAATATGAAAGGGTTTAATGCTCCTAAATATTAATCATTTAATACGAAAGGGTCTAATGCTCCGAAATATTCATCATTTAATGTGGAAGGGTTTAATGCCCCTAAATATTCATCATTTAATATGAAAGGGTTTAACGCCCCTAAACATTCATCATTTGATATGGAAGGGTTTAATGACCCTAAATATTCATCATTTAATATGAAAGGTTTTAACGCCCCTAAATATTCATCATTTAATATGAAAGGGTTCAATACCCCTAAATATTCATCATTTAATATGAAAGGGTTTAATGCTCCTAAATATTCATCATTTAATATGAAACGGTTTAATGCCCCTAAATATTCATCATTTAATATGAAACGGTCTAATGCCCCTAAATATTCATCATTTAATATGAAAGGGTTTAATGCCCCTAAATATTCATCATTTAATATGAAAGGGTTTAATGCCCCTAAATATTCATCATTTAATATGAAACGGTTTAATGCCCCTAAATATTCATCATTTAATATGAAACGGTTTAATGCCCCTAAATATTCATCATTTAATATGAAAGGGTTTAACGCCCCTAAATATTCATCATTTAATATGAAACGGTTTAACGCCCCTAAATATTCATCATTTAATATGAAACGGTTTAACGCCCCTAAATATTCATCATTTAATATGAAACGGTTTAACGCCCCTAAATATTCATCATTTAATATGAAACGGTTTAACGCCCCTAAATATTCATCATTTAATATGAAACGGTTTAATGCCCCTAAATATTCATCATTTAATATAAAACGGTTTAATGCCCCTAAATGTTCATCATTTAATATGAATGGGTTTAACGCCCCTAAATATTCATCATTTAATATGGAAGGCTTTAATGCCCATAAATATTCATCATTTACTATGGATGGGTTTAATGCCCCTAAATATTCATCATTTAATATGAAAGGGTTTAACGCCCCTAAATATTCATCATTTAATATGAAAGGGTTTAACGCACCTAAATATTCATCATTTAATATGAAAGTGTTTAATGCCCCTAAATATTCATCATTTAATATGAAAGGGTTTAATGTTCCTAAATATTAATCATTTAATACGAAAGGGTTTAATGCTCCTAAATATTCATCATTTAATATGGAAGGGTTTAATGCCCCTAAATATTCATCATTTAATAGGAAAGGGTTTAATGACCCTAAATATTCATCATTTAATATGAAAGGGTTTAATGCTCCTAAATATTAATCATTTAATATGGAAGGGTTTAATGCCCCTAAATATTCATCATTTAATATGAAAGGGTTTAACGCCCCGAAATATTCATCATTTAATATGAAAGGGTTTAATGCCCCTAAATATTCATAATTTAATATGAAAGGGTTTAATGCTCCTAAATATTCATCATTTAATATGAAACGGTTTAATGCACCTAAATATTCATCATTTAATATGAAAGGGTTTAACGCCGCTAAATATTCATCATTTAATATGAAACGGTTTAATGCCCCTAAATATTCATCATTTAATATGAAACGGTTTAACGCCCCTAAATATTCATCATTTAATATGAAAGCGTTTAATGCCCCTAAATATTCATCATTTAATATGAAAGGGTTTAATGCCCCTAAATATTCATCATTTAATATGAAACGGTTTAATGCCCCTAAATATTCATCATTTAATATGAAACGGTTTAATGCCCCTAAATATTCATCATTTAATATGAAAGGGTTTAACGCCCCTAAATATTCATCATTTAATGTGAAAGTGTTTAATGCCCCTAAATATTCATCATTTAATATGAAACGGTTTAACGCCCCTAAATATTCATCATTTAATATGAAAGGGTTTAATGCCCCTAAATATTCATCATTTAATATGAAACGGTTTAATGCCCCTAAATATTCATCATTTAATATGAAACGGTTTAATGCCCCTAAATATTCATCATTTAATATGAAAGGGTTTAACGACCCTAAATATTCATCATTTAATATGGAAGGCTTTAATGCCCCTAAATATTCATCATTTACTATGGATGGGTTTAATGCCCCTAAATATTCACCATTTAATATGAAATGGTTTAACGCCCCTAAATATTCATCATTTAATATGAAAGGGTTTAACGCACCTAAATATTCATCATTTAATATGAAAGTGTTTAATGCCCCTAAATATTCATCATTTAATATGAAAGGGTTTAATGCTCCTAAATATTAATCATTTAATACGAAAGGGTTTAATGCTCCTAAATATTCATCATTTAATATGGAAGGGTTTAATGCCCCTAAATATTCATCATTTAATATGAAAGGGTTTAACGCCCCTAAACATTCATCATTTCATATGGAAGGGTGTAATGACCCTAAATATTCATCATTTAATATGAAAGGGTTTAACGCCCCTAAATATTCATCATTTAATATGAAAGGGTTTAATGCTCCTAAATATTCATCATTTAATATGAAACGGTTTAATGCCCCTAAATATTCATCATTTAATACGAAAGGGTTTAATGACCCTAAATATTCATCATTTAATATGAAAGGGTTTAATGCTCCTAAATATTAATCATTTAATATGGAAGGGTTTAATGCCCCTAAATATTCATCATTTAATATGAAAGGGTTTAACGCCCCTAAATATTCATCATTTAATATGAAAGGGTTTAATGCCCCTAAATATTCATAATTTAATATGAAAGGGTTTAATGCTCCTAAATATTCATCATTTAATATGAAACGGTTTAATGCCCCTAAATATTCATCATTTAATATGAAAGGGTTTAACGCCCCTAAATATTCATCATTTAATATGAAACGGTTTAATGCCCCTAAATATTCATCATTTAATATAAAACGGTTTAATGCCCCTAAATGTTCATCATTTAATATGAAAGGGATTAACGCCCCTAAATATTCATCATTTAATATGGAAGGCTTTAATGCCCCTAAATATTCATCATTTCCTATGGATGGGTTTAATGCCCCTAAATATTCATCATTTAATATGAAAGGGTTTAACGCCCCTAAATATTCATCATTTAATATGAAAGGGTTTAACGCCCCTAAATATTCATCATTTAATGTGAAAGAGTTTAATGCCCCTAAATATTCATCATTTAATATGAAACGGTTTAACGCCCCTAAATATTCATCATTTAATATGAAAGGGTTTAATACCCCTAAATATTCATCATTTAATATGAAACGGTTTAATGCCCCTAAATATTCATCATTTAATATGAAACGGTTTAATGCCCCTAAATATTCATCATTTAATATGAAAGGGTTTAATGCCCCTAAATATTCATCATTTAATATGAAACGGTTTAACGCCGCTAAATATTCATCATTTAATATGAAACGGTTTAATACCCCTAAATATTCATCATTTAATATGAAACGGTTTAATGCCCCTAAATATTCATCATTTAATATGAAACGGTTTAATGACCCTAAATATTCATCATTTAATATGAAAGGGTTTAATCCTCCTAAATATTAATCATTTAATATGGAAGGGTTTAATGCCCCTAAATATTCATCATTTAATATGAAAGGGTTTAACGCCCCGAAATATTCATCATTTAATATGAAAGGGTTTAATGCCCCTAAATATTCATTATTTAATATGAAAGGGTTTAACGCCCCTAAATATTCATCATTTAATATGAAAGGGTTTAATGCCCCTAAATATTCATCATTTAATATGAAAGGGTTTAATGCCCCTAAATATTCATCATTTAATTTGAAACGGTTTAATGCCCCTAAATATTCATCATTTAATATGAAACTGTTTAATGCCCCTAAATATTCATCATTTAATATGAAAGGGTTTAACGCCCCTAAATATTCATCATTTAATGTGAAAGGGTATAATGCCCCTAAATATTCATTATTTAATATGAAACGGTTTAATGCCCCTAAATATTCATCATTTAATATGAAAGGGTTTAATGCCCCTAAATATTCATCATTTAATATGAAACGGTTTAATGCCCCTAAATATTCATCATTTAATATGAAAGGGTTTAACGCCCCTAAATATTCATCATTTAATATGAAAGTGTTTAATGCCCCTAAATATTCATCATTTAATATGAAACGGTTTAACGCCCCTAAATATTCATCATTTAATATGAAACGGTTTAACGCCCCTAAATATTCATCATTTAATATGAAAGGGTTTAATGCCCCTAAATATTCATCATTTAATTTGAAACGGTTTAATGCCCCTAAATATTCATCATTTAATATGAAACGGTTTAACGCCCCTAAACATTCATCATTTAATATGAAAGGGTTTAACGCCCCTAAATATTCATCATTTAATATGAAAGGGTTTAATGCCCCTAAATATTCATCATTTAATATGAAAGGGTTTAATGCCCCTAAATATTCATCATTTAATATGAAAGGGTTTAACGCCCCTAAATATTCATCATTTAATATGAAAGGGTTTAATGCCCCTAAATATTCATCATTTAATATGAAAGGGTTTAATGCCCCTAAATATTCATCATTTAATATGAAAGGGTTTAATGCCCCTAAATATTCATCATTTAATATGAAAGGGTTTAATGCCCCTAAATATTCATCATTTAATATGAAACGGTTTAATGCCCCTAAATATTCATCATTTAATATGAAAGGGTTTAACGACCCTAAATATTCATCATTTAATATGGAAGGCTTTAATGCCCCTAAATATTCATCATTTAATATGAAAGGGTTTAATGCCCCTAAATATTCATCATTTAATATGAAATGGTTTAACGCCCCTAAATATTCATCATTTAATATGAAAGGGTTTAACGCACCTAAATATTCATCATTTAATATGAAAGTGTTTAATGCCCCTAAATATTCATCATTTAATATGAAAGGGTTTAATGCTCCTAAATATTAATCATTTAATACGAAAGGGTTTAATGCTCCTAAATATTCATCATTTAATATGGAAGGGTTTAATGCCCCTAAATATTCATCATTTAATATGAAAGGGTTTAACGCCCCTAAACATTCATCATTTCATATGGAAGGGTGTAATGCCCCTAAATATTCATCATTTAATATGAAAAGGTTTAACGCCCCGAAATATTCATCATTTAATATGAAAGGGTTTAATGCCCCTAAATATTCATTATTTAATATGAAAGGGTTTAACGCCCCTAAATATTCATCATTTAATATGAAAGGGTTTAATGCCCCTAAATATTCATCATTTAATATGAAAGGGTTTAATGCCCCTAAATATTCATCATTTAATTTGAAACGGTTTAATGCCCCTAAATATTAATCATTTAATACGAAAGGGTTTAATGCTCCTAAATATTCATCATTTAATATGGAAGGGTTTAATGCCCCTAAATATTCATCATTTAATATGAAAGGGTTTAACGCCCCTAAACATTCATCATTTCATATGGAAGGGTGTAATGCCCCTAAATATTCATCATTTAATATGAAAGGGTTTAACGCCCCGAAATATTCATCATTTAATATGAAAGTGTTTAATGCCCCTAAATATTCATTATTTAATATGAAAGGGTTTAACGCCCCTAAATATTCATCATTTAATATGAAAGGGTTTAATGCCCCTAAATATTCATCATTTAATATGAAAGGGTTTAATGCCCCTAAATATTCATCATTTAATTTGAAACGGTTTAATGCCCCTAAATATTCATCATTTAATATGAAACGGTTTAATGCCCCTAAATATTCATCATTTAATATGAAAGGGTTTAACGCCCCTAAATATTCATCATTTAATGTGAAAGGGTATAATGCCCCTAAATATTCATCATTTAATATGAAACGGTTTAACGCCCCTAAATATTCATCATTTAATATGAAAGGGTTTAATGCCCCTAAATATTCATCATTTAATATGAAACGGTTTAATGCCCCTAAATATTCATCATTTAATATGAAACGGTTTAATGCCCCTAAATATTCATCATTTAATATGAAAGGGTTTAATGCCCCTAAATATTCATCATTTAATATGAAACGGTTTAACGCCCCTAAATATTCATCATTTAATATGAAACGGTTTAACGCCCCTAAATATTCATCATTTAATATGAAACGGTTTAATGCCCCTAAATATTCATCATTTAATATGAAACGGTTTAATGCCCCTAAATATTCATCATTCAATATGAAAGGGTTTAACGCCCCTAAACATTCATCATTTAATATGAAAGGGTTTAACGCCCCTAAATATTCATCATTTAATATGAAAGGGTTTAATGCCCCTAAATATTCATCATTTAATATGAAAGGGTTTAATGCCCCTAAATATTCATCATTTAATATGAAAGGGTTTAATGCCCCTAAATATTCATCATTTAATATGAAAGGGTTTAACGCCCCTAAATATTCATCATTTAATATGAAAGGGTTTAATGCCCCTAAATATTCATCATTTAATATGAAACGGTTTAATGCCCCTAAATATTCATCATTTAATATGAAACGGTTTAATGACCCTAAATATTCATCATTTAATATGAAAGGGTTTAATCCTCCTAAATATTAATCATTTAATATGGAAGGGTTTAATGCCCCTAAATATTCATCATTTAATATGAAAGGGTTTAACGCCCCGAAATATTCATCATTTAATATGAAAGTGTTTAATGCCCCTAAATATTCATTATTTAATATGAAAGGGTTTAACGCCCCTAAATATTCATCATTTAATATGAAAGGGTTTAATGCCCCTAAATATTCATCATTTAATATGAAAGGGTTTAATGCCCCTAAATATTCATCATTTAATTTGAAACGGTTTAATGCCCCTAAATATTCATCATTTAATATGAAACGGTTTAATGCACCTAAATATTCATCATTTAATATGAAAGGGTTTAACGCCGCTAAATATTCATCATTTAATATGAAACGGTTTAATGCCCCTAAATATTCATCATTTAATATGAAACGGTTTAACGCCCCTAAATATTCATCATTTAATATGAAAGCGTTTAATGCCCCTAAATATTCATCATTTAATATGAAAGGGTTTAATGCCCCTAAATATTCATCATTTAATATGAAACGGTTTAATGCCCCTAAATATTCATCATTTAATATGAAACGGTTTAATGCCCCTAAATATTCATCATTTAATATGAAAGGGTTTAACGCCCCTAAATATTCATCATTTAATGTGAAAGGGTTTAATGCCCCTAAATATTCATCATTTAATATGAAACGGTTTAACGCCCATAAATATTCATCATTTAATATGAAAGGGTTTAATGCCCCTAAATATTCATCATTTAATATGAAACGGTTTAATGCCCCTAAATATTCATCATTTAATATGAAACGGTTTAATGCCCCTAAATATTCATCATTTAATATGAAAGGGTTTAACGACCCTAAATATTCATCATTTAATATGGAAGGCTTTAATGCCCCTAAATATTCATCATTTACTATGGATGGGTTTAATGCCCCTAAATATTCATCATTTAATATGAAATGGTTTAACGCCCCTAAATATTCATCATTTAATATGAAAGGGTTTAACGCACCTAAATATTCATCATTTAATATGAAAGTGTTTAATGCCCCTAAATATTCATCATTTAATATGAAAGGGTTTAATGCTCCTAAATATTAATCATTTAATACGAAAGGGTTTAATGCTCCTAAATATTCATCATTTAATATGGAAGGGTTTAATGCCCCTAAATATTCATCATTTAATATGAAAGGGTTTAACGCCCCTAACCATTCATCATTTTATATGGAAGGGTGTAATGCCCCTAAATATTCATCATTTAATATGAAAGGGTTTAACGCCCCGAAATATTCATCATTTAATATGAAAGGGTTTAATGCCCCTAAATATTCATTATTTAATATGAAAGGGTTTAACGCCCCTAAATATTCATCATTTAATATGAAAGGGTTTAATGCCCCTAAATATTCATCATTTAATATGAAAGGGTTTAATGCCCCTAAATATTCATCATTTAATTTGAAACGGTTTAATGCCCCTAAATATTCATCATTTAATATGAAACGGTTTAATGCCCCTAAATATTCATCATTTAATATGAAAGGGTTTAACGCCCCTAAATATTCATCATTTAATGTGAAAGGGTATAATGCCCCTAAATATTCATCATTTAATATGAAACGGTTTAACGCCCCTAAATATTCATCATTTAATATGAAACGGTTTAATGCCCCTAAATATTCATCATTTAATATGAAACGGTTTAATGCCCCTAAATATTCATCATTTAATATGAAACGGTTTAATGCCCCTAAATATTCATCATTTAATATGAAACGGTTTAATGCCCCTAAATATTCATCATTTAATATGAAACGGTTTAACGCCCCTAAATATTCATCATTTAATATGAAACGGTTTAACGCCCCTAAATATTCATCATTTAATATGAAACGGTTTAATGCCCCTAAATATTCATCATTTAATATGAAACGGTTTAATGCCCCTAAATATTCATCATTCAATATGAAAGGGTTTAACGCCCCTAAACATTCATCATTTAATATGAAAGGGTTTAACGCCCCTAAATATTCATCATTTAATATGAAAGGGTTTAATGCCCCTAAATATTCATCATTTAATATGAAAGGATTTAATGCCCCTAAATATTCATCATTTAATATGAAAGGGTTTAATGCCCCTAAATATTCATCATTTAATATGAAAGGGTTTAACGCCCCTAAATATTCATCATTTAATATGAAAGGGTTTAATGCCCCTAAATATTCATCATTTAATATGAAACGGTTTAATGCCCCTAAATATTCATCATTTAATATGAAACGGTTTAATGACCCTAAATATTCATCATTTAATATGAAAGGGTTTAATCCTCCTAAATATTAATCATTTAATATGGAAGGGTTTAATGCCCCTAAATATTCATCATTTAATATGAAAGGGTTTAACGCCCCGAAATATTCATCATTTAATATGAAAGTGTTTAATGCCCCTAAATATTCATTATTTAATATGAAAGGGTTTAACGCCCCTAAATATTCATCATTTAATATGAAAGGGTTTAATGCCCCTAAATAGTCATCATTTAATATGAAAGGGTTTAATGCCCCTAAATATTCATCATTTAATTTGAAACGGTTTAATGCCCCTAAATATTCATCATTTAATATGAAACGGTTTAATGCACCTAAATATTCATCATTTAATATGAAATGGTTTAACGCCGCTAAATATTCATCATTTAATATGAAACGGTTTAATGCCCCTAAATATTCATCATTTAATATGAAACGGTTTAACGCCCCTAAATATTCATCATTTAATATGAAAGCGTTTAATGCCCCTAAATATTCATCATTTAATATGAAAGGGTTTAATGCCCCTAAATATTCATCATTTAATATGAAACGGTTTAATGCCCCTAAATATTCATCATTTAATATGAAACGGTTTAATGCCCCTAAATATTCATCATTTAATATGAAAGGGTTTAACGCCCCTAAATATTCATCATTTAATGTGAAAGGGTTTAATGCCCCTAAATATTCATCATTTAATATGAAACGGTTTAACGCCCCTAAATATTCATCATTTAATATGAAAGGGTTTAATGCCCCTAAATATTCATCATTTAATATGAAACGGTTTAATGCCCCTAAATATTCATCATTTAATATGAAACGGTTTAATGCCCCTAAATATTCATCATTTAATATGAAAGGGTTTAACGACCCTAAATATTCATCATTTAATATGGAAGGCTTTAATGCCCCTAAATATTCATCATTTACTATGGATGGGTTTAATGCCCCTAAATATTCATCATTTAATATGAAATGGTTTAACGCCCCTAAATATTCATCATTTAATATGAAAGGGTTTAACGCACCTAAATATTCATCATTTAATATGAAAGTGTTTAATGCCCCTAAATATTCATCATTTAATATGAAAGGGTTTAATGCTCCTAAATATTAATCATTTAATACGAAAGGGTTTAATGCTCCTAAATATTCATCATTTAATATGGAAGGGTTTAATGCCCCTAAATATTCATCATTTAATATGAAAGGGTTTAACGCCCCTAAACATTCATCATTTCATATGGAAGGGTGTAATGACCCTAAATATTCATCATTTAATATGAAAGGGTTTAACGCCCCTAAATATTCATCATTTAATATGAAAGGGTTTAATGCTCCTAAATATTCATCATTTAATATGAAACGGTTTAATGACCCTAAATATTCATCATTTAATAGGAAAGGGTTTAATGACCCTAAATATTCATCATTTAATATGAAAGGGTTTAATGCTCCTAAATATTAATCATTTAATATGGAAGTGTTTAATGCCCCTAAATATTCATCATTTAATATGAAAGGGTTTAACGCCCCGAAATATTCATCATTTAATATGAAAGGGTTTAATGCCCCTAAATATTCATAATTTAATATGAAAGGGTTTAATGCTCCTAAATATTCATCATTCAATATGAAACGGTTTAATGCCCCTAAATATTCATCATTTAATCTGAAAGGGTTTAACGCCCCTAAATATTCATCATTTAATATGAAACGGTTTAATGCCCCTAAATATTCATCATTTAATATAAAACGGTTTAATGCCCCTAAATGTTCATCATTTAATATGAAAGGGATTAACGCCCCTAAATATTCATCATTTAATATGGAAGGCTTTAATGCCCCTAAATATTCATCATTTCCTATGGATGGGTTTAATGCCCCTAAATATTCATCATTTAATATGAAAGGGTTTAACGCCCCTAAATATTCATCATTTAATATGAAAGGGTTTAACGCCCCTAAATATTCATCATTTAATGTGAAAGAGTTTAATGCCCCTAAATATTCATCATTTAATATGAAAGGGTTTAATGCCCCTAAATATTCATCATTTAATATGAAACGGTTTAACGCCCCTAAATATTCATCATTTAATATGAAACGGTTTAACGCCCCTAAATATTCATTATTTAATATGAAACGGTTTAATGCCCCTAAATATTCATCATTTAATATGAAACGGTTTAATGCCCCTAAATATTCATCATTCAATATGAAAGGGTTTAACGCCCCTAAACATTCATCATTTAATATGAAAGGGTTTAACGCCCCTAAATATTCATCATTTAATATGAAAGGGTTTAATGCCCCTAAATATTCATCATTTAATATGAAACGGTTTAATGCCCCTAAATATTCATCATTTAATATGAAAGGGTTTAATGCCCCTAAATATTCATCATTTAATATGAAAGGGTTTAACGCCCCTAAATATTCATCATTTAATATGAAAGGGTTTAATGCCCCTAAATATTCATCATTTAATATGAAACGGTTTAATGCCCCTAAATATTCATCATTTAATATGAAACGGTTTAATGACCCTAAATATTCATCATTTAATATGAAAGGGTTTAATCCTCCTAAATATTAATCATTTAATATGGAAGGGTTTAATGCCCCTAAATATTCATCATTTAATATGAAAGGGTCTAACGCCCCGAAATATTCATCATTTAATATGAAAGTGTTTAATGCCCCTAAATATTCATTATTTAATATGAAAGGGTTTAACGCCCCTAAATATTCATCATTTAATATGAAAGGGTTTAATGCCCCTAAATATTCATCATTTAATATGAAAGGGTTTAATGCCCCTAAATATTCATCATTTAATTTGAAACGGTTTAATGCCCCTAAATATTCATCATTTAATATGAAACGGTTTAATGCCCCTAAATATTCATCATTTAATATGAAAGGGTTTAACGCCCCTAAATATTCATCATTTAATGTGAAAGGGTATAATGCCCCTAAATATTCATCATTTAATATGAAACGGTTTAACGCCCCTAAATATTCATCATTTAATATGAAAGGGTTTAATGCCCCTAAATATTCATCATTTAATATGAAACGGTTTAATGCTCCTAAATATTCATCATTTAATATGAAACGGTTTAATGCCCCTAAATATTCATCATTTAATATGAAACGGTTTAATGCCCCTAAATATTCATCATTTAATATGAAACGGTTTAATGCCCCTAAATATTCATCATTTAATATGAAACGATTTAATGCCCCTAAATATTCATCATTTAATATGAAAGTGTTTAACGCCCCTAAATATTCATCATTTAATATGAAAGGGTTTAATGCCCCTAAATATTCATCATTTAATATGAAAGGGTTTAATGCCCCTAAATATTCATCATTTAATTTGAAACGGTTTAATGCCCCTAAATATTCATCATTTAATATGAAACGGTTTAATACCCCTAAATATTCATCATTTAATATGAAAGGGTTTAACGCCCCTAAATATTCATCATTTAATGTGAAAGGGTTTAATGCCCCTAAATATTCATCATTTAATATGAAACGGTTTAACGCCCCTAAATATTCATCATTTAATATGAAAGGGTTTAATGCCCCTAAATATTCATCATTTAATATGAAACGGTTTAATGCCCCTAAATATTCATCATTTAATATGAAAGGGTTTAATGCTCCTAAATATTCATCATTTAATATGAAACGGTTTAATGCCCCTAAATATTCATCATTTAATATGAAACGGTTTAATGCCCCTAAATATTCATCATTTAATATGAAACGGTTTAATGCCCCTAAATATTCATCATTTAATATGAAAGTGTTTAATGACCCTAAATATTCATCATTTAATATGAAATGGTTTAATGCCCCTAAATATTAATCATTTAATATGAAAGGGTTTAATGCCCCTAAATATTCATCATTTAATATGAAACGGTTTAATGCCCCTAAATATTCATCATTTAATATGAAAGGGTTTAATGCCCCTAAATATTCATCATTTAATATGAAAGGGTTTAACGCCCCTAAATATTCATCATTTAATATGAAAGGGTTTAATGCCCCTAAATATTCATCATTTAATATGAAACGGTTTAATGCCCCTAAATATTCATCATTTAATATGAAACGGTTTAATGACCCTAAATATTCATCATTTAATATGAAAGGGTTTAATCCTCCTAAATATTAATCATTTAATATGGAAGGGTTTAATGCCCCTAAATATTCATCATTTAATATGAAAGGGTTTAACGCCCCGAAATATTCATCATTTAATATGAAAGTGTTTAATGCCCCTAAATATTCATTATTTAATATGAAAGGGTTTAACGCCCCTAAATATTCATCATTTAATATGAAAGGGTTTAATGCCCCTAAATATTCATCATTTAATATGAAAGGGTTTAATGCCCCTAAATATTCATCATTTAATTTGAAACGGTTTAATGCCCCTAAATATTCATCATTTAATATGAAACGGTTTAATGCCCCTAAATATTCATCATTTAATATGAAAGGGTTTAACGCCCCTAAATATTCATCATTTAATGTGAAAGGGTATAATGCCCCTAAATATTCATCATTTAATATGAAACGGTTTAACGCCCCTAAATATTCATCATTTAATATGAAAGGGTTTAATGCCCCTAAATATTCATCATTTAATATGAAACGGTTTAATGCCCCTAAATATTCATCATTTAATATGAAACGGTTTAATGCCCCTAAATATTCATCATTTAATATGAAACGGTTTAATGCCC
Source organism: Acanthosepion esculentum (assembly GCA_964036315.1). Lineage (NCBI taxonomy): Eukaryota > Metazoa > Mollusca > Cephalopoda > Sepiida > Sepiidae > Acanthosepion > Acanthosepion esculentum. The sequence continues at coordinate 5,063,403 of OZ038478.1, forward strand.
CTAAATATTCATCATTTAATATGAAACGGTTTAATGCCCCTAAATATTCATCATTTAATATGAAACGATTTAATGCCCCTAAATATTCATCATTTAATATGAAAGGGTTTAACGCCCCTAAATATTCATCATTTAATATGAAAGGGTTTAATGCCCCTAAATATTCATCATTTAATATGAAAGGGTTTAATGCCCCTAAATATTCATCATTTAATTTGAAACGGTTTAATGCCCCTAAATATTCATCATTTAATATGAAACGGTTTAATACCCCTAAATATTCATCATTTAATATGAAAGGGTTTAACGCCCCTAAATATTCATCATTTAATGTGAAAGGGTTTAATGCCCCTAAATATTCATCATTTAATATGAAACGGTTTAACGCCCCTAAATATTCATCATTTAATATGAAAGGGTTTAATGCCCCTAAATATTCATCATTTAATATGAAACGGTTTAATGCCCCTAAATATTCATCATTTAATATGAAAGGGTTTAATGCTCCTAAATATTCATCATTTAATATGAAACGGTTTAATGCCCCTAAATATTCATCATTTAATATGAAACGGTTTAATGCCCCTAAATATTCATCATTTAATATGAAACGGTTTAATGCCCCTAAATATTCATCATTTAATATGAAAGTGTTTAATGACCCTAAATATTCATCATTTAATATGAAATGGTTTAATGCCCCTAAATATTAATCATTTAATATGAAATGGTTTAACGCTCGTAAATATTCATCATTTAATATGAAAGGTTTTAATGCCCCTAAATATTCATCATTTAATATGGAAGGGTTTACTGCCCCTAAATATTCATCATTTAATATGAAATGGTTTAACGCTCCTAAATATTCATCATTTAATATGAAAGGATTAATGCCCCTAAATATTCATCATTAATATGGAAGGGTTTAATGCCCCTAAATATTCATCATTTAATATGGAAGGGTTTAATGACCCTAAATGTTCATCATTTGATATGGAAGGGTTTAATGACCCTAAATATTCATTATTTAATATGAAAGGGTTTAATGCTCCTAAATATTCATCATTTAATATGAAAGGGTTTAATGCCCCTAAATATTCAACATTTAATATGGAAGGGTTTAATGACCCTAAATATTCATCATTTAATATGACAGGGTTTAACGCCCCTAAACATTCATCATTTGATATGGAAGGGTTTAATGCCCCTAAACATTCATCATTTGATATGGGAGGGTTTAATGACCCTAAATATTCATCATTTAATATGAAAGGGTTTAATGCCCGTAAATATTCATCATTTAATATGAAAGAATTTAATGCCCCTAAATATTCATCATTTAATATGAAAGGGTTTAATGCCCTTAAATATTCATCATTTAATATCCCTAAAATCGAGCCGCACAACATACGTAGTCATTCTGGATTTTGTTTTTCCTCTCCCAATAGGAGTAGATAAATTCGCCTATCGCCCGGTTTACACTCCTCCCCAGTCTTTTGAACACGATCAGAGGTTTATCCATTGTTTCCAGTTTAGGATCGGGTTTAGGATTCCTTCTTCCACATTATACTTCTAATGTTTTCGACAGAATTTCATTCACCAATTAAACCTTTCCACCTTTTCAAGTCTAGAGTTAGTCGTTTTCTTTTCTGCATCGCCTCAAAAACTTCACTTCTTGCTCTTTCTTACAATCATACAACACTACGCCGTAACCCCCTACCTTGAGTGATTCTTGGGCCTTGTATTCGTGAGCATTAGTAAAAAAAATAAATCATCAAAAGATAAACGGATACATAAGAAACCAGATAAAAGTTTGAGCCATGATATTCAAGCGTCCAATAATAGTGTTACCTAATATAACCACATTTAACATATGTAACTTGAAGATTGTATTACTTGTGTCGTGAATTGTTTTAGACGTAAGCTTTTAAATGTGTGTCTTTCAAGTATTATTTAACGACTAGCAGCATGACCCAGGGTTGCCCGTGCTTGATTCAAAAATCGTACGACTCATACAGCTATCGCTATCACTTGACTTTGATATATTTGCCCTTCCTTGCCTTTAAAGGAGTGCCCTTTGCCGTGCTGATGTTGCTACATGCCTTACTTCTTGCCTATCTCACACTGCGAATTTTTTCTAAGCTCTATACTAAACATTAAATCTGTTACGAAAAAAGAACTAAACAAAATGAACACAAAACGATCAGCTTTTAAAAAGGACTCGTAACTGGAAAAACCGAATGAAAAAAGAATGTTAACAACAATACTTTTTTAAACCCAACCCAGTTCTGCGGGATCAGAATCAACGTTGAGTTTAAGCAAGCGAATGAGCCAATTGGAGTAAAGTGCCATGCAGATTTAAATTTTCCCACTTGTGACGAATGCAACTATCGATTTTTTTTTTACATGCTAGCAGTTAACATTCGTGACAGTCAGCTGCTGGCTCTCACGCTGGCCAATAGAATATTCCTGCCTATTCGTAGCAGCCAGCTATAGGCTCTCACTCTGGCCAATAGAAAATGGCCGCAAACTACATGAAAACTGCCGTAGAAACATGAGACAATCGATTATTTCCACTATCGAAGGGAGTTGGGAAATGCAATGTCGGTCTTGGCCTTCCCGCTAACTTGGAGCATATGCATGTAAATTTTGGTGCAAATCCGTCGAAAATTGCGGCCGTGCATTCGTTACACACACACACACACACACACACACACACACACACACACACACACACACACATACATCCTGCCTTTTATAGATAGAGATTGTGTTATGGGAACTTACCCATAATAATAATGGACTATTCCGGACATTATAAATACTGCGCCTCAAGAGGGAGCAGAGAGGATTATTGCAAGAACATTGGAATAGTGATACTTGTCGAGACAACATAGTTCACTTTAACCAAATCTGATAGTCATTACTAATACTTCTACTTCTCTGTATATATTTCTGTTTATAATATATCTGTGTTATTCCATACCTGTGTTCGAGTTATTCTTCATTGGTTCTACCTTGGACCATCACCGTGGTACAAAGAACTTAGACCATAACATATTTAAATGTTTACATCATCCTGGCGTTAATACTGGTTATTATGTTTGTTACCGAAAAAAAGGCACATCGTATGATATATCGTTAGCGCAATACCGTTAAAATGCATGAATTTGGACACTAAAACAATTTCGTTTCTAATCAATGTCCTAGTAAGTGTTAATCAATTCAGAATGAATTGAGAAAAAGTCTATAATTTTGTCTATGTTAACTGCCTATCTCAAAGTTTCTTAGTATGGGATGTGGTTTTTTATCCATCTGCACTCTATTCAAACAGCCATAGTTTCGATGTTAAAGTTTGAATTGTCTTCGATAGTATAAAATATGTGACTTTATATATTTAGCGGTCATACAACCTGAGCTGCCTTACTTACTAATGAGATATCCCATTGTCACGGTAACATGAAGCATTACTCGATACCAATGAGCAAGCATTTTACTAAAAACAGAATATATAAGTAATTTTTTTTCTAGGGTTTATTATTATTATTATTATTATTATTATTTCATTTTTAATGGTTGAATAGGAAAATTCTTTTCACATGCGACAATCGAATTAATTTTGCAGATAAATCCTAGATTACATATGTAGAAAATATAGCAGATGTATGTTCGCTAAAGCTGTAGAATCCCTTGCGCAGAATAGGGCAGTTCCATGACACGCTTTTGGTGCTACAGTGGTTTCCATAACAATTAGATTTTAAGAGGTGGACCAAGAAATCCGAGTACGAGTCAGTTAATTAATAATCTCTTTGTCAAAATGTATTCTCTTTTTGTGACTACTTTTAATATACAATTTCATTTCATCAAATAATTTATATTGAGGTTCGGGGAATATTGTTTGGAAAAACTTTAATCTGCTTCACAAAAACCAGGGAAATTTCCTTTACATTTAAATTTCCGTGCATCGATTTAAGGCAAACTTCTTACGGATCTTACCATTTTTTTTATCTCTCTCCGATGTAAACCCATTCACAAATAGTGCTTGTGACATATCATATATAGCCTGACCGAAATTTTGCCCTGATTTAGGAACAGAAAACACGGAACATACATACCTTGATTAATTGGCAACAGAATAGCAGAAGGCAAAGGCCAATAAAGCGGCCTTCTCTGGCTTCCATCTTGATGCTTTCTTCTTCTTTCTGTTTCTGTTGCTGATAAAGACGATTGGATTTGCCTCGATTTCACCTCCTTCTTTTCATCAGTTTCTAAAATACAAAGAAAATAATAATAATAATAATAATAATAATAATAATAATAATAATAATAATAATGTACCATTTTGTATCAGGTTAAACTGTATTGGCACCCACGGCGCGACAACTTCTACAGGAAGGAAACTGAAAGAAATTGATATGAACGCCACCCATACCCGCTTATGGAGATAGGACCTGTTACAATTTTATGGGACTACACAGTACACACAGACAGAACAATCAAAGCTACCCGTCCAGAGATTGTTATTAAAGACCGCAAGGAGAAAAAGGTGCCTCCTTATTGATATGGCAGTCCCTGCAGATTACAATGTATCTTTGAAGATCTCAAAAAAAACAAAAAACTATCAAAATACAAGGACGTTGAAATGGAAATCTCAAAATTGTGGTACATGAGGACAGTTGTTTGTTTGTTTATTTTGTTTTACGGCATATCAACCTCAATGGGTTATTTAGTGCAGACAAAATTTTTATTGTTGGTATAATTTTTTTTAAAATCTATTTCTGGTAATAATTTTCCTTCAAATATGCATCGCTGGTAATTTTTTTTTTCAAAAAATGTATAGCGGGTAATATATATTTTTCTTTTTTCCAAAAATATATTGCTAGTAATATTTGGTTTTCAAAAATGCATTGCTGGCGACATTTGGTTTTCAAAAATGTATTGATGGTAATAATTTTTTACAAAGAATTTCTGGTATTAAAACCTATTTTTACACATTCATGGTGTTTTGACCCCAGTTACAATTCCATTGAATAAGGTTTTGTTAAAAAGTTTGTTTAAAAGTATAGCTGGCAATATTATTTTTCAAAAATGTATAGCTGGTAACATCATTTTTTCAAAATCGCAATGCTGGCAACATTATTCTTTCGAAAATGTATAGCTGGAAATACTATTTTTCCAAACACACAGCCGGCGACCGTATTTTTTTTAAAAAAGGCCTTTCTGTTGGACGTAGTTTATCGCCATACCAAGTATGCCGATGTAGTTTACCGTCATACCCATGGACGCGGATGCAGTTTGCCGTCATATCCAGGACGTGGTATAGCCTGGGAGTTCCCTATTTGCCCATAGCTGGGACCCTAACAAGTGCTACCACCCCGGGTCAGGGTGGACCTGGGAACACGAGCAATTAAGAGGTGGTTCCACGCTCCTCCAAACCTCCTGATCAGAGGCCTTACTGTGGGATGCAGTTTATCGTCATACCCAGGTCGTAATTCCAGTTGTAGTTGGAGCCCTCGGATTGATTGGAAAAGGTTCCAATAGACTCATTGAAGGAAAGCCTGGCAACCCATACCTTAAAGAAATACAAATAATTGTACTCATAAGTACATCCCACATCTTGCGAATTCAGACGAATCCCCTTAATGCAATCCAATCCAGCAAACCAGATCTAGTCATCGTAAACAAAGAAAGAATGATCTGCCAGTTTGTCCGTGTTCTTTTCCAGTGAAATACAGAAAAACTGGAAGAGTGAACATCTGGAAAAAATATTTTGGTTTTGCGCGAGAACTGAACAAATTGCAGAACGTTAGGGTGACAGTTGCACCCATAATTACTGGCGCACTTGGAACAGTTCCGAGTGGATGGAAGATTTGTTCAGACAGCATGATTACTAAAATACTAACAGAAGAATATTGCGGAAAGAGGTAGGAGTGTTGGGGAGACTTGGTGTCACTTTGATTCCAGTAAAAAAAAAAACCACTAGCTACCAACTTGTATGAAAACTCAACGAGTACAAAATAATAATAATAATAATAATAATGTCTCCGAAGATGATGAAGAAGGCCTTGGAGTCTTGCTGTTAGTTGGTCAATCAAATGTATGGAAGAAGAAGAAGAAGAAGAAGAAGAAGAAGAAGAAGAAGAAGAAGAAGAAGAAGAAGAAGAAGAAGAAGAACAACAACAACAACAACAACAACAACAACAACAAGACGAGGACGAGGAGGAAAATAAGAAAAAGAACAAGAAGAGTTTGCGAAGAAGAAAAAGAAGCAGTAGTAGTAGTAGCAGAAGAAGAAGAAGAATTTGAGAAGAAGAAGAAGAAGAAGAAGAAGAAGAAGAAGAAGAAGAAGAAGAGGAGGAGGACGAGGAGGAAGAAGAAGAAGAAGTCGCTAGCAGTCTTCCTTCCTTCAGATAACCTTTATAACTAAACGTATCAGATATGAAATACCGTAATGGTTATTAGAGTTGAAAAAGGAAGCAGCATTGGAAAGGGATAAATCTTCATCCTTGCATTTTGAACTACCGTCCCTGGCATGTCACAAGGGACGGTTAGAAAGCACTCTTCCATGATTACTTAACCGCCCATGCAGTCCTCTTTTTTGTGCCATATCTCTTCAGGATCGTGGCCCTCTACAATTTCCTATTCTTTGTAGTTTTGTTTTTCCACACACTCCAGTCCCTATTGTCCTCATCTTTGTCGCCATATTTATTACAAATTTTCGGCCGTTGTAAAAGGTTCAGTTCGACATTCCAACCACCTGTAGAAGGCCGGGGCGTACAACGGCCGAAACGTTGTAATAAATAAGGCGACAAAGATGAGGACAATAGTTCGAATAATGTAAATAGCGTACATAATACCTCATCAAAGAAATATAGACAGATACCCCAGTCCCTGTTCTGCCATCCATTTGTACAAGCTTATTAAGTAGGTTACTCTATGTTTCCCCTTACCTATCTCGCCTTGTGAGTTTCAATTTTCCAAGCTTTCTTTCCTTATTATGTGCACCAGAAATTTCAACTCTCTCTTTTTGATTCTAAATATAAGTGACTTTTGTTGTTTCCATTTTCCTTCGGACTTCCTTGTTGCTTATATGCCCAAGCAGTAATAAAAGACAAAAAAAAGCTGTTACTTCTATTGTCATCCTTGACATTAGAAGTAATAGTGATACATTACTAAACCCCCACCTCCATTTCTTTGTCCCATTAATGACCTCTGACACCAAAACAGCGGATCGTATGTCGCGTGACAGGAAATTCAACAATTCACGTCTGGAGGTCACTTTCGAAGGAGGCAAAAGTTCAAAATATTTAACCTTTGCAGAATGTCCTTTCTTCATTGAAACAAGCAAACAGAAGAGTATCTAGTTGTCCGTATTAAGTTTACATTAATTTGTCAAAAGTATGTAGCACTCGGTGAGAAACAAACTCACTACTCAGTAGTAATGCGAGACCAATATCACTATTACTATTACTATAATTTGTTCACTTAAATCTAAATAACTTCTCTCCTTCCGTAGAAGGAATTATCCTCAGGTAACCTATCAAAACGTCATGAAAATCTCTTTCGTCACCTGTCAAGTGACGGGAAAGATTATGACCTTCTTTTTATTTTCAAACTACATCTTTTCGGCGCAGAAGCTAAGTTAAGCTTGGTTCAAAATATTTTAAATAAACATTATAATTTCTGATTTTCTTAAAATAAGTTTTGAAAAAATGATAATTGATTTTTAAAAGAATTTCAAAGTGAGATTTTAATTTTTTTTATAAAATGGAAAAAAATGGTTGACATAATTGATTATCTGCCAATTTTGATGACTAAAAAAAAACAAGATTTTTAACAAAAATCTCGGACGTGCTAGGAACGATTAAAAAAATGTAAAAAAATACCCCAAAAATATTTTGATCTTTCCTCTTAATAATAACATGAACATTTAGACGATAAAATTTTCTCTTTATCAAGTTTTCTTGAATGCGCAGGCTGCTTAAAATAAAAAAGGGCGATTTTCCAAACGCGAGCAGAGCTGGTGCGTACTACCCCAGAACCTCCCGATCGGAGTGACCTAAACCTGATTAGAGGCCCAGGGTCCACTCGAGGTAGAATGTTATGTTTGGGGGGGTATATGGATAGGAAGGGAAGATAACGGTTAACTCTAGACTTGAACAGGTTAAGATTGTAGTGATCGGGGAAACATCCTCTTGGGAGTCTGTTCCACAGGGCAGTGGTTCACGGGAAGAAGCTGTTCGAGTGGAACTTACTTCTCACTGTTGCAATACGAAGGGAATGTGGGTGGTTTGTAATAATGTAAGTTGCATGGCGGATCCTAGCCGTGAAGGTCAGACCTGGTGGAACCAGGAGATGCAGTTCACCCGAACATTTTCTATGGTAAAAGCGACAGAGCAATGAGAAACTCGCCCCATCCCGTCTGAGAGAGAGAGAGAGAGAGAGAGAGAGAGAGAGAGAGAGGTTGGAGTGTGGAAATTAGTGTTAGATCGGAAGAGAGGTCAGCTGCCAATCTCTGATCGTCACGTCTTCACGAGAGGGGCGGTCGTATATCGTCGTATCATTGGCATAAAGTTTGCAAATGATCGGAGTATATTCTTAGAAAGATCATTTTCTTTCTTCTGCCTACATTTATATACATTAGAAATTAAACTAAGAACATTCTAACAAGAAAAATCACAAGTTGATGTTAACAATTGCCGCAAAACATTGGTGATTTAAGATGGAAGGATTTATTCTGACAGGTCTCTAATTTCTGTTTAGATACATTGGATTTATTTTCAATTTTTCCCGTTGAATTGGTCACCTATGTTGCATGTGATCCATTATTGTACATAATTAGGTTACAATAAAATTTGTATTTTATATGAATACTACCTTTTGAAAAAGGAAATGTGGTAGGGAGGGGGGTTTATCATTCGGGATGTATCATAGATTGGAGGAACACAAGACCGTTGCACCGGCCCTGAACACGTGTATCCACTAAGAAAAAGTCTGAAGTAATATATATATATATATATGTGTGTGTGTGTGTGTGTGTGTGTGTGTGTGTGTGTGTAAGTGTAAGTGTAAGAGAGAGAGAGAGAGAGAGAGAGAGAGAGAGGGAAGTTTCGTAAAACGGTGCGTTGGACCTTAATGGATCAGTACCCTGCAATTAATTTAATCCTATAATTAATTTTTATAAACGGGAATTAATACCGGGTTCCTTACAAACCTATAATTGATACCGGAAATGTTTTTAAGTCTTTAACTTTTCTTTATAATTAATGTCGGATTTTACACCGGATATTATTATTATTATTATTATTATTATTATTATTATTATTATTATTATTATTATTATTCTTTGTTTTTGTGAAGTAATAAGAGATTTTTACGGGAAAAGGAAATGAAAAAGTCTTATATAACCTATGTGTATTCACTGTAAAATCCATGCATCATTATAACTCTAATGTATATGCGTGTATGTATCGTGTGTGTACGTTTATCAATGTAGCCTGAAAGTGAAGTTTGTTCCGTATTACAGTGAGTTTGAACCCAATATGCCCATGTGGCAAGTGTAATATATATATATATATATATATATATATATATATATATATATATATATATATATATATATATAAGTGAACATTGAAGCCAACACTTAGAGTCAACAGTCTGTTTCATGCTAGACGCAATCGTAAGGCCTGACGATTGCATCTAGCAAGAAACAGACTGTCGCCTCTAAGTGTTGACTTCAATGTTCACTTTTATATTTACACGCGCTCTATCTCAGATATTGAGCACTTTATCCCATAATTATAGCAAAGGTATATTTCTTTATTTTTAATCTTTTGTTAAGACAGCTAACCTTATCCTCAAAAATAACATCACACCAGCTAAGTCAAAATTACAAAGAACGAACATTATTTACGAGTTCAAATGCCCCTTAAGGAACTGTGTTCCTGATCAAACCGGACTCATAAATAATTACATCGGTTACACAACTACATGCTTATCCAGACGCCTCACGTTACACCTATCCGATCACAGCTCCTTTAGAACCCATTTAAACACACACAAAAATTTACCATTAGAAATATACAAGTAGAAAACACAAATATAACTTCATCCCCCTGTAAAAAAGATTTAAAACAATGGAAGCTTTAATAATAAAAAAGAAAAAAGCCAACTCTTAACAATATTAACTACGAACAAGGCCACAATGTACTAACCGTATTCGGAAATTAAAACATCCCTACTACACTCGAAGAGATACGCATAATGCACACACTCAATTAAGCTGAAAAATCAAATCATCCTTGATAATGGCTAAAGGTATAGCCGAAAGCACTCGGAAACATAAAACATTTGGACAGTTCTTACACACCCTTTTTCCAGAAAAGAAAGCTCTTGTTCGAACACAAGAAAAAAAAATTAAATAAAAAGCTTAACCGTCATACCTTGTCTGTCGTTTTTAATGAAACATGCATAAACGAAGGATTGCTGCCTAAATATACAACTATATATATATATATATATATATATATATATATATATATATATATATATATATATATAAAGATTAAAACGCTGAATGGAACGCTACTGCAGTTTCGACCACCAAGGTCTTATATATATATATATATATATATATATATATATATATATTACCACATTTACTAAAATTACAAAGGCATATCTATTTCTATCTACATGTCATTATGATCGATACAATGTACATATGAGGAACAAGAAAATATATCCATACGCACACACACATACACACATATTATTTACATTGTTCGGACTTTGGTCCTCATCTTTGTTGCCATATCCACGAGCTTTCGGCCGTTGTACACCCCGGACTTCTTCAGGTATTTGGAATTTCGAACTGAACTGTTTATTTCGTCTACTAGGGAAGATTGTTCTAGTTCCACATGCCATGCCTCTTCTGGATGTCTCAGTTATCCCCCTTGAACTAAACTCTCCAAATTTTTGTTCAGTACTGAAGTAGCCAGGTGCTGAACTCACAACTCTTTGGGTCAAGTCACTGGATCCAAACAACATGTTTATCCACTGGGCTATGTTTCCTCGAGGACAACACGGCCCATTGGATAAAAGCGTTAGTTGGATCCAGCGTTGGATCATCTGCAAACACCGGTAGCATATGTATTTCGTTCAGTTTCTGTTTGTTTGATCCACTGACTCGTCAGAATAATTACTGTGAAAATATTTATAGAAAACGCTCAGCTATGTTAAGGCTGTGGGAAATTGACTGAAGCCGTGATGCCAGGTCAAGGCTGATAACGTTGCAGATTCTCTCTTGGATTTTGTCAAGAATCTCGAAATATATATCAGGAGCATCATATGCGCGCACGTGTGTGTGTGTATATATGTGTGCCCGTGCGCGTAAAATGAGCAATGTCTATTTGTATATTTTTGTCTGTAACCTTAGAAATATCTCCTATGCTCTGGTGACACCAGGTGGCAGTGTCTTTGCAATGATAATAATTTAATAATTTCGAAGCTGTGAGGTGAAACAATCTACAATGTGCAAGATAATAAGTCTTTGTTTTTCTCGCGCGCATTTAAAGTTAAAGGATTTTTATCATCGCTCTTTATCGCTGCCTCGATACGTCCTTTGGAACTTGCTATGTGCGTGTCACTAAAGAAAAAAATCCTGTTAAAGTTTCAAGGGAACTAAAAATAACAAATAAATTTTTAAAAATTAAATAAGATAGTGAGTGGACAAGCCTTTGCTTAAGCCTACGAAGGATAGAAAGTTATGGACGTCTATAATCGTCTACGTCCTGAAATAACACATTATATAGAAACAGAAGAAGAAAAAGACGAAGAAGAAACAATTTAATCGTCTTTTTTATGAAATCATTGGTCTATTCACTTATCCGGAAAATGGTTCCCAGAAGAAAGAAAGAAAGAAAGAAAGAAAGAAAGAATGACAGAAAGAAAGAAAGAAAGAAAGAAAGAAAGAAAGAAGAAAGAAGGAAAGAAGGAAATTAAGAAAAAAGGAAAGAAAAAAAAAGAAAGAAAGTGGAACTTGAGGCCAAACAGAGGAGGAAAAAGTTTAGGTGTGTCCTATTTTCGCCTCGGACTGGTCAATTGAATTTCAGATCAAGTCAGGTCCCAAACAATACAATCCTTACGATGTAATCAATCTTCCATTCACTTGTTTTTCATCTATTCTTACCGACTATTTATTTCTTCATTACAACTTTCCTTTGATTTATAGCTTGTCCCGTATCTTCTTTCACGAAGAATGATAAGAATTTTTTCTGGTTTTCTTTATATGTCTTCCCTATTCAGAAGTACCAGCGCCAAAAAAAACAAAACAAAAAAACAAAAAAAGGACAAACAATCGTTTTTGTTCTAATATGGGCCACGAAAAGTGCATTATAAGTTTGAATTTAAAATTCCTAAAGCGATAAGAGCAAAGATAATTGAGCTAAACACTAAATGGCATAGTTTTGTTGAAAAAATAGAATATAATCGTTGATGAGCCCCTCGTTGTATGCGAATGTCAAGCGAGCTTACAAAACCATTACAGATTCATTGGTTCCTCATACGTGTAGCCTTGTGCAAGACTAGTTCTGACTTAGTAAATAACTGTAATACCTGACAAACATTTTCATTCGAGAAATTAAATTATTTTTCATAATGAACAATGTAATTAGGGCTTGATCAGTTAAATTGATCTTTCCTCATCAGTAAGGTCTGATCGGTTAAATCGACCTTTCCTTATCATTTGGGCCTGATCGGTTAAATTGATCTTCCCTTATCATGTGGGCCTGCTCCGGTAAATCGATTTTCCTTATCATTAGGTCCTGATCGGTTAAATTGATCTTTCCTCCTCATTAGGGTCTGCTCGGTTAAATCGATCTTTCCTTATCATTTGGGCCTGATCAGTTAAATTGATCTTTCCTCCTCATTAGGGCCTGCTTGGTTAAATTGATTTTCCCTTATCATTAGAGCCTGATCGGTTAAATTGATCTTCCCTCCTCATTAGGGTCTGATCGGTTAAATTCACACAGCAACCGTGGATGGACTTCTTCACAATGGACGTCTCCAATGTTCTGTTAACTAAAGATTTAAAAAAAGCGAATTCGTTAAAACTAAACCATTTTTCAGAAACACATAAAATAGAATCAAACCTGTAAGAAGAGCTACAACTCTAATCACATTTTCTTGACACTTGAAATGAATTTCTCATCATAGCAAGTGAATGATTAATGTCTTTTTGAAGAAACGTCTTTAAACACAGATCAACGACTTTAAATGACTTGCCAGTATCGTAAAACATAAAAGAACGCATACAAAAATAACATCTTTTCTTCATGACAATTTGTTTAAACTAAAAACTAAATCCCTTCTATCATTATCGTTCATTCTGACATCATGTATAATCCATAGTGTATAAGCCATGATAATCCATAGTGTATAAGCCATGATAATCCATAGTGTATAAGCCATGATAATCCATAGTGTATAAGCCATGATTTCTCTTAATTGGGGCAAAAGTTATTAAAAAAATGTATTTAAACCAAACCTCGTAAGTTAAAACAAATCAAATAGATCAATAATAATTTATTTCGCTTATTTGAACCACCAATCTATTTAATTGGGCAAATGTGAAGAAACCACTGCTTGCTCACTGTCTAGTCAAACTCTCAAAGAGAATCTGTCTATATTTCTGAGATGAGGTATTATGTATACTATTTACATTATTCGGACTATTGTCCTCATCTTTGTCGACATATTTATTACAACGTTTCGGCCGTTATACGCTCCGGCCTTCTTCAGGTGGTTGGAATGTCGAACTGAACCCTTTATTTATCACTGGCGTAGACTGTTCTAGTTCCACGTGCCATGTTTAATGAATGTTAGTTATCAGTTATCTCCTGTTAATTCCGCTCTCCGAGTTCTCAACTGCCTTAACCGGATATTGAACTCACACTCTTTGGGTCCTGTCACTGGATCTAACTAACGCCTTTATCCACTATGCCATATGTCCTTGAGTTCAGTAAAGGGTTCAGTTAGACATTCCCACCACCTAGAGAAGGCCGGAGCGTACAAAGGCCGAAACGTTGTAATAAATATGGCGACAAAGATGAGGACAATTGTCCGAATAATGTAAATAGTATACTGTCAAACAGAGTTTGGAATTTTACCTATAGTAATGACACCTATAATTGTACCTATATTCTAAAAGGTTTACCATTGTAATTGCCCGAATTTAAATCGTTTATAAGTTATTGCACAAAAAGAAGCAACCGCTTAATCAGACCAAAATGTTCAACTTCTAGTGTGGTCTAATTAAGTGGCACCTTCTGTAATAATTTACTTTTGAAACCTAAAGGTGAGTAACGAGAAAGCCCGAGAGAAAATGAGAACTACAAGGAAACTTATACTTACAATCACAAAGAGGGGCATAATGAGGAAAAGAAGGCTCGGAGAATCTAACACTCACAGGGCAGATTGAAGTTAAGTGAAAAAGAAGGAAACAGCAAGTAATCAGTGTAACGTTTTTGTGAGAATGGATGCCAGAGGAGGGTCAAAGAAGTATGGCAAAAGGTCAGAACTTATTTAGGCAAACAAAAAACTAAAAGGGACATGACCAAATAGGAAATTTTGGGGGAAATGAGGAAGATTGTGTTACGCCAGTCTTTAAAGTAAGTCTGCGTATATTGTAAAGCAGCATTCGAAATCTTGGATTGATTTGGTGTGATGTGTAATTCAGTCAAGAAACATGAATGTTAATTTCGGCAAATACGCTTATCTTAATCATAAACTTTTTTCCCTGATTATGAAAATCTTTCGTTATCTTACTATTGCTTTTTTTTTTACAATAACAAAGAAAATTAACCAAAAATAATAATGAAATAAAGTCAGAAGTCAGTCAACTTCTTTCCTATGTTTTCAATGTAACTCAATTCCAGAAGTCTAGCATCACTTGTCTTTTGGTCTGCCTCTTGCTAAATACACAGGTTCCGTTTTTTGATGGTCCTAACTGGATCACAGTAAACTAGTGATGTATTCTAATGGGGTTCCAATTATTATATTAATTGCTCTATTGATAGAACAACTGATTTACTTTTGTACACGATGAGTGTGAAAGCTGTTGTGCAACATATTGTTAGTGGCTGCCCTCAGGTGGCACAAAAATAGTATAGACGAAGGTATGACAAAATATCCCTCAGAATACATTGGGAATTATGCAGGAAGTACAGCCTTGAATGCGTAAAGAAGTGCTACGAGCATTCACCACCTAATGCCGCTTAGAATGATGATCTTGCCCTCCAAGCGCTTGGAGGGCAGCCACCCTGATACAACACTTGTGCACAAGAGCAGCTATGAATATACCCTGATAGATGTTGCGCACCAAGACCTGACAGGGCAAATCGGAGAAACGTACCAACCCGCAGATCATGTTGTCATATCTGTGGTTGGAGCACTCGGGGCTATTTTCAGGGATCTTTCATTCTCGCAAGACGCCTTGGAGATTATTGGTGGCAGAGCTGATTGGAATAACTCATGTGCTTGGGAAACTGTCGCGCCTCTGAGCTACGGGCAGGAAATAAAATCACCTGGCCGAAAGAAACGAAGAGGAAAATCAAACAATAACAACGAGAAGGTATTTCTAGACAGTGACTCATTGCTTAACGAGAGACAATATCTAATAAATAACTCTTTCATCTATTAAACAACACGTTTTCCATTTGTCTGATAGATGAGAAAACAATGACAATTGTCTTCTAAGACCTGTCCATATTTCTGAGATGAGATAGTGTAACTATTTACATTATTTAGATCATTCGGACTGTTGTCCTCATCTTTATTGCTATATTCACGGCATTGTACTCTACGGCCTTCTTCAGGTGATATACGTTAGAATCTCGAATCGAGTCCTTTATTTAGTCCACGGGGGTAGATTGTTCTAATTCCACGTGCCATGCCTTTTTTATTTATTGGATATCACAGTTTCAGTTAATTCCCTTTAGTAACTCAACTCTGCAAGATTTTCTTCATTTCTGCTGTGGACAGGGATTGAACTCACAGCACTTTGGGTTAAATCGCTGTGTGGATTAGTTCAATCAAGTCTTTCATCTACTGGACCATGTATCTTTGGGAACTAAATAAAGGTTTCGGTTCGAAATTCCCACGTATATCACCTGAAGAAGGCCGGGGCATACAACGGCTGAAACGACGTCAATATGGCAAATCAAATGAGGACAACAGTCGTAATGATGTAAATTGTCTGCTAAGAGTTGCTTTTACACACACACACACACACACACACACACACACGCGCACACACACACACATACACATTCATACACACGACTTTTGAAGTGTATCTTTGGCTGATTCCAGACCCCCACCCCAGAATGGGATTTCTACTGAATGATATGAACGTAATTCCACCCATGGTTTCTTCTATCATCTGCAAACTAGATCCCCCCCCAAGTCATGCTGACGTGATGGTATCATTGCAATTGTTATAAGGAAATGTGCTCCTGAACCGGATCCTGTTCTCTCGAAACTCAACAATAAATGCCTTGCTGCTTCATGCTTTCAAATTTATTGGTTTCTTTGTTTTGTTTTACGGCATATCAACCTCAATGGGTCATTTAATGCACACAACATTTTTTTTTCTGGTAATATTTTTGTTTTATCAAAAATCTATTTCCGTTCATATTTTTTTCCTCAAAAATATATAGCTGGTAATATTATTTTTTCAAAAACATATTGCTGGTAATATTTTTTTCTTCAATTTGTATTTCTGGTATTAAAACCTATTTTTACACTTTTATAATGCCTTTTACCTCAGTTTCTAGGTTAACTATTTGCCCATAGTTGGGACCCTAACAGGTGCTACTGGGTCAGGGTGGACCTGGGAACACCAGCAATTAAGAGGAGGTTCCACACTCCTCAAAGCCTCCTGATCAGAGGCCTTGCTGCCGGATATAGTTTATCGTCATACCCAGGACGCTCAAATTTGTTGGAAATTATCCTCTGTAGTTCCTGCCTTTAAGAACTCTGGCGAATGTTCAGGTCTCTCGAATTATCACTCTATTTGTCTGCTACCCCTTTTTTGTGCGTGGGGTTCAAAGTACTAGACACTCTAATCAACGCCGAATTGGTTGAAAAATCTCACGGTCTTCTTTTAGATAATCAGTATGGTTTTCGTTTCTCTAAGTCTGCCGCCGATGTGTTAAAAGTTATCACTGAATTTGTCTATCAGGTTTCAAATAAGAACCACGAGACTCGGGTGTGGCTTTAGATATCTCAAAGGTATTCGACACGATTTGACAGGCTGTCCTTTTACACAATTTCAAGCGCTATGGTATTTCTGGGCGAATATTTGGCTTAATCCAATTCTTAACAAATAATGCAATTTAGGACGTGTTAATCGGACATGGTTCTAGATCATTTCACATTAATGCGGGCTCCCCCTAGGCTCGATCCTTGGACCTACGTTGTTTCCTATCTTCATCAACGACCTTCCCGTTACCATTAGTCCGCAACGAGTTATTTACGATGGTAATATAAGTATTTAATCTTGTCTATCAAGTCCGATAGGTCCGACAATGTAAAACTGGCAGTTGGTCTCGACAAGGGCCTGCAATCAGTGGTTAACTGGGCAAGGAATAGCTTGTAAATTCTAACGCCTTCAAAACAAAACTATTTTTTCTGTCTGCCATCTTTCAGCACAATTTAATTCTCATTATTAAATAATCTTTCAAAAATAAAATATACTTTACGGAAACTTTGTTTGAGGAATATTAGCTGGTGTATAAAACTATCTATCTACCTATCTATCTATTGATATATATATATATATATATATATATATATATATATATATATATATATATATATATATATATATATATATATATAAATGGTATATTTTCTTAGCAACCTTTATTTTATACATGTTTAACTGAATGTGACGGACAAGGAAAATCTTATATGTTTTTTAGTAAGTTTTTCTAATGTTTCGTTTTGAAAGGCCTAAGGGAGCTTAGGAACTGCCCCTATACTCTCGTGTAATCTAAGATTATGATTGCTACTGCTGCTTCTACACAATACACCTTCTAAGCAAGAATTTAAATTATCGACGTTGTCAAAATAAAATTAAATAAAACTCTTCTCCTTTGCCTCTTTCGTGGTATGGCTGAGTATCTCCCTCGAGTAACGTAGTGTCGAGATGCACTACCACGATTTTCAATGTGAGTAACCCTTTCTTGTTTGGAAGATTGGCGTAACATAGTCTTTTTAACTTCCTTTTATCTGTCCCTGTGCCAAACAATGTAAGCAAAGTTGGGCCTGGTCAATACTTCGGTGAGTGATCCCTTGGGAATAGTAGGTGCTATGAGTCTGGGTGTGTGGGTGGTATAAAGGATAATGGCTTTGGAGATCGGAGAGCCATGTTCCAATTCCAGTCGGGTTCGTTATATTCTCTTATGCGCAAATACACTCAGGAAATGTATGAATTTACCTATTCTCCCCTAACTATGGGTTAATTAGTAGGAGTTGTATCAGTAAATCATTATCATCTGCCAAAAAATTGTTAAAATAAAAAAACATCTGACTTTAAATAACCTGCGAAAGGTTGATAAGCCGTAAAAAATCCAATGCCAAACAAATGTTTAGGTGGAATGATTAATTAAAATGAAATTCTTCATTTATATTTAGGAGAACTCGAAATGATTTCGCGATTCTTTCTAACAACGCCTGAGATTTTTTTTCTTTCTTTCTTTTTTCTTTCTTTCTTTTTTCTTTCTTTCTTTTTTGTTTTTCTTTCTTTCTTTTTTCTTTTTTGTTTTTCTTTTTCTTTCTTTCTTTTCATCCTCTCTCTTTTCATCCTCTCTCTTTTTTTGTTAGTGAGAGCTTCGTAAGCATTTTTTTCAAATGTTGTTAATGTTTCTTTTTCCTTTGTAAAAAGTCGTGAGTATCAATTATATGCTGACGGCAAAGAGAATCAAGCAAGCAGAGAAAAGGCCATTTGACCCACTTGTCTGGCTTCACCTGTAGGCAAAAAAAAAAAAAAATCCCCAAACAAGAAATGTGCCTCATATAAAACACAGCAAATGTTAAACCAAAACTCACCCGACATGAAATAGCAGGGATTTTATTTTAGTTCAAAGAACTTCATTTCCTGATGAAAATTCCAACGACCAACGCTCCGATTCTGTTTAGTAATTTGTATCATGGTAAATAGTAATTATATATTATTATCTACTGCAATCCCCCCGATTCCTTCTCTACACACGCGCACACACACACATGCATACATACATACATACATGACGGATTCTCCGGTCGAGTTCGACTTATGAGGTTCCGACGACCACGAACTAATTATCTGCATGCCTATGACGGGCATGACTTTTGAGACCGGCTCGAGAATTGCACAAAAGACCACAAACAGTACAGGAGAATGTATTGCATCCAAGTGCAGCAGGAAAAACGTTAGGTGTCTTATTTTGCTTTCTCGTTTCATGCAGTCGACTGATGCTTACTTCTCAGTGCAGCTATAGCAATGTTGTACTTCTTTAGCTCCAATGCGACCAGAGCTGTTTTTCTTTCTGGTGCTGAGTTGTTGTCCTGGAGAGTTCGTACATTCCAAGTGCCAAGATGGAGTTGATGTTGTTTTGTAGAGTTTTTTCGCAGTAGCCGGATATGTGTGGAACTAATTAGATGTAGTTGTCAGAAAACCAACACAATGATTTGTTTGAAATGGTGAAGGCTTATGTCGGACCATAAACACTTTTTGGATCTGTCGATTAAAAAAGTAAGGGTGCAAAAGACTTGCCAGGGAAACTCCAAGCGACAGTCCTCATGTGTTATCATCGCGAAGTTTAAACTCTCCGGACCACGGTCAATATCAGCCAGTACACGCCTCTCGGCAGACACATGCAATATAATGACCGGGTTAAGCTGTCATGGGTTTTCCTTCCCATCTGAAGTCTTTTTATCATGAAACCAACACTAAAAGGATTGCTAACCAAAGCTCAGAGTGACTTCTTTCACCCTCACAAAGGGTAGCTAGCCCGCGCCAGTTCTCAACTTTACATAGCTCCGCGGGATATATATATATATATATATATATATAGCTCCGCGGGATATATATATATATATATATATATATATATATATATATATATATATATATATATATACCGGGTGTGATAACAAAATTGTACAAATCATGTAACAGTATAATTATCTATCCCACAAAATGTTTGATATCTAAAAACCACTGAACTAATTGAGTTTCTTTTTTCCAGGTTTTCAGATAAGACGTTTAGACATCTTGACACCATTTGTCATAAGAATCACTGAATAAACCCTTTGAGTTATTCAGGTAAAAAGGGAACATGCTAAATCGTTTTGTGTCAGAGCCACTGGCTTCTCAACTGAGCAATAGTGAGAGGAAAATGATCATTCAGGCCTTCAATAATGGTACCAACATTCATAATCTGACTTCCATCTTCACAGTCCATTCAAGAACCACCAAGAGAATGGTGAATGAGTTTAAAAAGAGGGAACAGTAGATAGTAAAACTGGATCAGAAGGTCCCAACAAGAATAGGGATCATCATTTCAACTTAGGGCTAAAGAGATCAATTGGAAATGATTTAACTCAATTTATAAGACATTTGGCACATGAGAGAGGATTTTCAGCTATGACAGTCCAAAGAGCAGTGAAAAAAGATTTCAAAATGAAATCATGTGAAATGTGTGAGGCACCTTGTTAAGTTTATGATTGATTGAGAGTAATTATACATTCTTATTATTTAAAGTAGAGTCTAATAGTGTTATAAAAACCTCAGTGAATTCCAGTAAGATCTCTTTAATCAGTTCTATGTTCATACAACGGTTCAAATCTTAAATCATGACGGTTTGCAAATTTGACACTTGAACTATCCATATTTCGAGGTCATATGCTGAAATATATCCGGAATGTTTGGTCAAGCCACCAGCTGAAGCCACCAGCTGAAGCCGCCAGCTGAAGCCACCAATAGGATAAGTTATGCTGTGCTGGACATTGGTGGCAAATCCTCTTCGCA
>OZ038478.1:5089481-5091981 GCA_964036315.1 Acanthosepion esculentum
ACTAATTATGAAGAATTTCTGTTGGTTACAGAACAGAAGATGGAAGAAAGTGTAGTCAAAACATTTTAAATTTTATTTTATATAATATGGTCATATTTAGCTCCTTAGATCAATTTTGTGAATTGAATTATCTCCCTTATCTATTTGCTTTTTGGCGTAGACGATTGTGGGTTGCCATCGTCTCTTTTTTCTTTTTGTGAATTCTTGCGAATGATATTAATATGGTTCCATCTGATTTTTCTCACGAGGACTTGATCGAAATTTGAACTTAGTTCGCTAATTTTATTTCCCGCGCCGATAACTGTCACATTACCCACCTACTTGAAGCAAAAAAAAAATGCTGTTACCTCTATTGTCAACCTTGATACCGACTAATTTTGTGTCATAGATTTACTAACTATCAACTCAAGTTCCAGCAATGTTATCAGTGCGCAACCTTTGGATCCCGGACAAGTAACCGCACATTAGGCAAGCGTCAGAACTAAGAGGTCAGCGAAACGCTGGGTAGATGAGAGACACAAGTTGAATGTTCTGAGTCGTAGAAACACAAATCAGTTGAACGTCCCCACTGTCTGACTAACGAGACAAACAACATAGCGTATCGCCTGTTAGGTTGACCCCCGTCTGCGTCGGAGGGAAAAGTCCTGTGTCTAGTAGAAAGATTCAATTTTGATCTTGAATTTCGCGTAGTCCTGGTGAAATGAGACACAGTGGAAGTCTTCTTTTGCTGTTAATGGGAAAAGCAAAAGAACCATCAGAGATAAACATATTTCTTGACATTGAGTGGCACACAATTGACAGTGGCACTTTCCTCATATGTGACCGAATGCACGATGAAGTCTCATAGATAGATAGATAGATAGATAGATAGATAGATAGATAGAACAGACTGGGATAGATAGATAGATAGATAGATAGATAGATAGATAGATAGATAGATAGATAGATAGATAGATAGAACAGACTGGGATAGATAGATAGATAGATAGATAGATAGATAGATAGATAGATAGATAGATAGATAGAACAGACTGGGATAGATAGATAGATAGATAGATAGATAGATAGATAGATAGATAGATAGAACAGACTGGGATAGATAGATAGATAGATAGATAGATAGATAGATAGATAGATAGATAGATAGAACAGACTGGGATAGATAGATAGATAGATAGATAGATAGATAGATAGATAGATAGATAGATAGATAGGACAGAGTGGGACAGATATAACAGACTGGGACAGATAGATAGATAAATAGATAGATAGATAGATAGAATCGACTGAGATAGATACATACATACATACATTATTATGGATATATATGAGGATAGATTGAGATAGATATGAACAGACTGAGATAGATAGATAGATAGGATATGATATGATATGATATGATGATATGAAGAGACTACGATATATACAGTGTAACCCGGATATAAGAGAGTTGTCGGGACCGGTGAAGAATTCTCTTATATCCGTGTGTCTCTCATATCCGGGTTTGGTCTATTTTGTTTTATTAACACAGGCTCTAATTTGGGACCAGAGAAAATCTCTCTTATATCCGGGGTTCTCTTATATCCGAGTCTCTTATATCCGGGTTACACTGTATATATATATTTACATATATATATATATAGTTGTATATTTAGGCAGCAATCCTTCTTTTATGCAAGTTTCATTAAAAACGACAGACAAGGTACTACGGTTAAGTTTTTTATTTAATTTTTCTTGTGTACAAACAAGAGCTTTCTTTGCTGGACAAAGGGTGTGTAAGAACTGTCCAAATGTTTTATTTTTCTGAGCGCTTTCGGCTATACCTTTAGCCATTATCAAGGATGATTTGATTTTTCAGCTTAATTGAGTGTGTGCATTATGTGTATGTCTTAGTGTGTAGTAGTGGTGTTTTAATTTCCGAATACGGTTAGCACGTTGTGGCTTTGTTCGTAATTAATATTGTTAAGGGTAGGCTTTTTCTTTTTTATTATTAAAGCCTCCATTATTTTTAACCTTTTTTTACAGGTGGAAGCAATTAATATATTTGTGTTTTCTACTGGTATCTGTAAAAAAAGGCACATATCCGCTTGTTCTTTATTTAAGAGAAATCTTTTTGTATCCCCCCACCACTCATAAATGTCTATTTTCGTTCTCAAAACAGCAAAGTCCAACAACTCTTTTAAAATCAGGCATCGACTGTATCGATCTGATAAGCACGCCTCTAAATCGATAAAAATCAATATTCTTCGATTTTTGACACATGTCACGGGCTAAGGAAGCCCTAACGAATGATAATCTACAAAAATTATACCCCATCCATTTTCCCTATTCTCAGAGTGTTTGGGTGTCAATCTGAGGACAGTGAAGGGGATTTGGAAAGAGTTGGATGAGTCTAATGGTGATTACGAAGGTGTTTAGAGTGAACACGAGTGATGACGACGTTATGCTTCCATTCATCTTCCCACAGGGTCTCAGACTCAACATTGTGCCTTGAGGATGT
>OZ038478.1:5096981-5174481 GCA_964036315.1 Acanthosepion esculentum
AATGGTGTGTCGAGAAGTTTTAAGAAATAAGTATTAAAACTATTAGTGCAAACCTTGATATTTTAAACTATCTATTGTATACATTTTAGAACATTTGTGCAGTATTCATAATTAATTTTATTAATATTTGGTTTCAATTTTTTAATATAGATAGCTTCGACGATTTTATGTTTATCATTTGCATTAAAAATGAACATGTATTTTCAGCGATATTTTTTCTGAATTGCGAATGTGGACAGGTTTGCTCTTGTAAATGTTTAGAAATGTTGGACATATTATTCAAATGAAAATTCAGCCGCCGAGACAACGTGGTCGTAGTGTGCCAATATAAATATTATTTTTCCCGTTGGAGATACAATCTTCCAGAGGACAGTTAAATTTATAGGCATTGTTGGTTGGTTTTCTACAACACGTTAATAGGTGGGGAAGTGTCGTTACGAATGATTAAATTAGATATACTAGATTTAGTGTAGTATATAAATTTTTTTTTTACTAGGATCTGTGGTGAATATATTGGTATTTTTTGTTTAAAATTAGAATGTATTTGGTTGCAATAAAGATTAATATGTTTGGGGTTAGTTGAAAAAGTATTCTATTCTATTTCTTAGTATTAAAATTTCTGATGGAGCATCTTATTTGTTCATCAACCGTTAGGAAAGTTATTATTAATAAGAGTTTGTTTTATATTTTTTTAGTTCACTGTAGAAAATCTGTTTTATGGATGAATTAATTTTTGCACGGTTTTTGTTAGAATTTTGTTATGAATTAGAGAGCGTCTGCCTTGTAGTTTCACTGGTTGAAGATGTGCATTCGAATGTGATTGCTTGGAAGTTTTTCTTGTAAAACAGGTTTAATTCCCCACCCACTACAAAAAAATATCGTTTCGTTACCAAAAAATACTAACTCGGATGGAGCCTCACACGCAACGTTTTCTTTTAGACAATTAATGACCGGAAAGATAAAATATTATTCCTCTACAAAAGGAAACTTGTCGCATAAGAATTGCGATACGTAAAAGACGAAAGAACAAATATAGAGATTTGTTAAATGGGTGAGAGAGACATTATTCAGTTTTCATGGATAGCAGACGATAATTTTGAAATTTAAATAATCTCTCAGATGGCAATATTTTTATCGAAAATATTAAATAAAAAAAATTTATATGAAAGTGACTATATTTTTCTTTTGTTTGATTAAACATTCAAAGCATAAAATTAAAAATGTTTAGACAAAAATGCATATAGAAATTATTCGTCTGCAGCCTAAATACAAATGACGGACATATAAGATAGGTTTGTAATTGCATTTGTTTTGTAATTATATATTTTGCATGAATAATTTATGATTTTTATGTATAGAATTAAGTCTATTGTCACGTGTACAAATGAATTAAGTCTATTGTCTCGTGTGCAAAAGTAATATATGCGAAGTAATATATATATATATATATATATATACACACACACAAAAGTGAACATTGAAGTCAACACTTAGAGGCGACAGGCTGTTTCATGCTAGACGCAATCGTGGCCTGACGATTGCGTCTAGCATGAAACAGCCTGTCGCCTCTAAGTGTTGACTTCAATGTTCACTTTTGTATTTACACACGCTCTATCTCTGATATTGAGCACTTTATCCCATAAAAAATATAGCACACCTTAAGAGTATATTTCTTGATATATATATATATATATATATATATATATATATATATATATATTCATTTATGAACGTTTGACTGAAAAACAACGAATGTTTTTTATGATTATTTTATTTAATCCTTCTGTTGAGTTTTTTGCTGATAGTTTGAACGTGTTTTCCAGTGTCTTTTGAGCGCTTTCCGCTTCATGAGCCATATATAAAAAGTTTTATTTTTGTGCTGATAGGGCTGTTTCTCGATATTTGAAAAAACATCATGGCGCCCATTGATGCATGAAGACACGACAATCGAAAACTGCCATGGTGAGCAGAAAGCATTCAAGGAGAAACAAATATGTCAGCACAAAAATTAAAAGTAATTGGTTATGAAAGCTGAAAACGATCTGGAGAAACTGAACAACTTATGTTCAAATTCTCCTAGAAAAACAGAAAAGTGGTCCGAACCACAGAAAACTTTTTCTAATTACAATTTTAAACTCTTGTTGGCCTTCAACAAAATTTGGATAAATGAAGAATTGCTATCCAAGAAGACTTTCTCTAAATTAAAACCTGTTGAGCGATTTAATATCCTAAAACAATAAAATGGAACACTACCGCGATTTCGACCGCCAAGGTCTCATCAAATGGTTAACTCTTTCGCTGTACCAGGCCGAATTATGTAAATAATGCAAGTAATCATAATACCTCATCTCAGAGATATAGACAGATGTCCATAATCATGATGATATTTCATCATTCTAAAATCCGAAACTTCATCATTATAAAAACGACCCTTATACGACAAGCGTGTTCAGTAGAGTAGAGGGGTAGTAGCAGTAGTAAAAAGGAAGAACACTACAATAGACCTTCTACCCATAATGCACCACTGGCCGGCATATATACATAGTCGAGCTAAAACACAACACACATGGTCTGAAGATTGTGTGCAAGCATGAAACAGACTACCGCTGCTTTGTGTTGACCTCAGTGTTCCCTTTTATAATAGCATACGCTCTATCTCTGATATTGAGCACTTTTACCTATATATATATATATATATATATATATATATATATATATATATATATATATATATATATATATATATATATCATGTTTACATCTAGCGACAACTGATTGGAGTCGCTGTGAGTTTGCAGGTGTCTACATGGGATTCAAGTTTACATGAGAAATCCCGCGCAATTAGGTGATACTGACTGACAGTTGCCAGTTTGTGAAAAAATCCATGCCATGTTGGCAGTCACACCAAGTTTACATTAACGCTTCTTTCATTTTATTTTTTTCTTTACGTTTTAATTACCGCTACCGAAGAGAGTTGTGCTGGTTGCCCATGTAAATATAAAGTTTAAAATATGATTTTTTTACCCGATGGGCGGATAGGTTCCTGCACAATTTCTACTTCTTTACATATCTACTCAGTCGTCTAAAGTAGTCAGTCACAAGGCTACAAACAGTGACTAGTGAAATTCAAAGTAAATTGGAGACTCACTCGCTGACGATTTATCTGCGGCGGCCGACTACATGACTTAACAATTTCCCTTATTGTACATTCTTACGAGACGCCTCCGGACTGTTGGCGGGTATCTACGGTCTAAATCTTAATGTCGCAACCACTCGTATCCGAGGTTGTCTGTCTACTAGCCGCCCTTGTAGACAGGCAACTCAGGCACATTTGTTTTTGTTCAACAAAACTGAGCCCACCTGTGGTTTATTCTGCAACTATGCAGAGTAGACTTTAGTTTCTGGGAGAGAGAGAGAGAGAGAGAGAGCGTGTTATCTAGCGTGATCGACAGCCTGAACAAGGCCAGCACGCTTAAACTCTCGGTCACGATGACTTGTGGCTTCGTGCTAGCACAACCATCCGTCAAACTAATTTCACTCGCAACGTACCGTGGTACGGTTTTCATGCACTTTCCAAAGGTGACGTACGCAGGATCGCCTCCTCTAGACATTAAGAAGTCGCCTTCCAGACAAATCGACCAAAGTGATTCTCATGGTCAGAAAGTGAGCATTTTAACCAGATGCCTACAGAATCTACAGTATGCCATTAGATATTAAGATAGTTTAGTTTTGTCTGGCCGAACTAACAAATGTTATAGCTCCTAGTGATAATCAATCTTATTAGCAATGCTTTGGGGACACTAATTTGAGATCTCTCGCAAGTAAAGTTATTTTTCCAGCAAATTATTTTGAAATAGATGGCTTTCCAAAACACTTATTGGCAACATTACTCAAATCTGAAGAGGATCCCTTAAATTCTGATGCGGATATATAGTAAAAAAAAAAAGTATAACATTTCATTATCATTAGAAAAATAGTTCAATTCGCTAATTCAAATTCTTTTGTCTTTTTTACCTTTTTTCCCCTCCTGTTGCAGTTTTGCTTGCTCAAAACAAAAGGAAAAAATGAGCCAGACGTTATCGTTAAATTTCGATCCTTGTTTCTTTCAGTCGACCACTGATGACAATTCCAGAACAAAGTAACTATAAACAATTTTTTTTTTAATTATTGTTACGTCAAAGTGATTCGAACAACTGTCTAGCGAGCCGATAAATAAAGTTTCAATCGCACTTGGCGAGCTGAATTTTTTCGAAATAACATATAATTCAAACAATTCAACTAAATTTAAAAAAACAAAAAAACAAATATATTGGAATTCAATCATAAGCACATGATTTAAAAAACATTTCTAAACATGACAAAGCGCCCTTCTTGGATTAAGTCTAGAACAATGCACATATCTGTCATTATATAACTAACCAGAACTTCGTACAACAATACACATATCTGTCATTATATAACTAACCAGAACTTCGTACAACAATACACATATCTGTCATTATATAACTAACCAGAACTTCGTACAACAATACACATATCTGTCATTATATAACTAACCAGAACTTCGTACAACAAAGTGTGAATGGACCTCATATCACCCAGAATAACTTTACATTCGCTAACATTAGTTGGAGTTTATGATAAGTAAAACGCCGTGAATAAAAAAGAAATGGTTTATAGATAACTAATCCGAAGACTTCTTTCTTTCATAAAATCTTTTCTCGTAGATCAATAGTCTCATCAACCATTTACTACAGTAGAAAGCAAAGTATTCAATAGAAGTTCAACTTTTATTAACTTGTGACAGGCTAAACTTAAGTTTAAAAATACATAAAAGATATGATTAATCGGTTGCTTTTGTTTAGCAGTACATTTGAGATAATAATCGTTTTAGCAATACAAATCTTAATAATTAACCCATAGCTGGGGAGAGAAGAGGTGGAAACATACCTTTGAGCGTAAATGAATATAGCAAATGCTACAAAGATTGGAACTCGGCCCTCCGATTAACGATTCCTAGACATTAACCATTACACCACCCGCATATACAAGCTTACAGCACCGGGTATTCTCAAGCTGTTACTCATCCCGGTACTAACCAGGCCAGACGTTGCTTAACTTCGGTGATCGTACGGAAGCCGGTATTTCAACGTAATGTGGCTTACGGCTACATCACCTTGATGGGATTATATAAATATGATTCTATTTATTAGCTGAAAACTCGTCAACCATTTATCTTCTTTCATCTTAATTTCCATTGCTTTTTATCGCAATTAATCTGTCAATCTACGGCCTTCCGAGCCATGTTCTTTCCCGATGGTCATAGGCTGAGAGTCTGATTCTTTGCACTGAAAAAGTAACGGGAATTAAAATAAAAGAAAGTACATACAAAAATTAATGATCTTCAAAATATGTTTAGTTTAACTTCTGTATGCGCTAATTGATTACTTCTCGCTAGGGCCACTGTTCAGGGTTCGAACCCAATAGGAGATATCAGTCTTTTCAATATTTTATTTTACAGCGTGGTTCGCCCTTTTCAAGACCCGGGGGCCACTCGAGGTAGAGGGTTACGTTTGGCAACCATTTGTGTGTATAAGAGTGGAAGAAAACGGTTAATCCTGGCGTGAACAGGTTAAATTGCAGTGTTCGGGGAAACGTCCTCTTGGGAGGCCGTTCCACGGGGAAGTGGTTCGCGGGTAGAAGCTATTCGAGTGGAACTTACTTCTCACCGATGGATGGGTGGTTTGCTACTATGTAAGTGGCATGGGGTGTTTTGGCTGTGAAGGTTTACCTCGACGGTGGCATGCTAGCTTTCTAAGCAGACACGTCCGACTATGACAGTTGATGCAACACTATTTTACACCGGTCTCCTGTTTTTTGCACTTACAAAGCAATAATGAAATATCGTCTTTTAGTATAACTCATGATTGATCAAACAGTGATTAAAAAACTAAATGCAGTTCTTGGACAGTGAATGGGCGGTTCGTGCAAATATGTCGTCTGGTTTCTTTTTCTCATCAAAATTAATATATAAAGGAAATAATGTCATTTATTATTTAATTTACTGAGTGAGAAAGCAGCCCAGTGCTAGGCGACAAATATACAAAATCCATTACAATCGCCATGATACGCTTTACAACAGCCGGTATGATAAAGGTATACCGGTAACATGCATCACAGCTAAGTGCAGCTCGTAACCTTACAGAGTGGGGCACAGAATTATAATCATGCTGGGTAACCTAGTCCTGCTCGGTCGGTCTTCGATTGAGGGTGTTACCAAGTATCTAGCTGTAACTCCCAAGTTACCTTGGCTGACTCATTCTTCGAATTTAATAAAAACAACCCCCTCTCGACACCCGGCCATGATAACCTCTCTTACTACTTTTGCTCATGAATCACAGTGCGCGTTACTGGCCCTAATTCGTTAAGATCAGCCAACTGACAAGCAAACCTATTTTTAATGAACGGGTTATTTACTATAGCCAATATTAATTTACCAAATCAAAACAAGTTACGACATCCAATCAAAATCAGAAGCGATAAAAAACATGCCAAGTATAGCAACAAAGCATTTATTATTATTATTACTATTATCATTATTATTATTATTATTATCATTATCATCATTATCATCATTATTATTATCATTAATATTGTTATCATTATTATCATTATCATTATTATTATTATTATTATCATTATTATTATTATTATCATTATTATTAATATTATTATCATTATGATCATTTTTATTATCATTAATATTATTATCATTTTCATTATTATTATTGTTGTTAGTATTATCATTATTGTTATCATTATTATTATCATTATTATTATCAACCTTATTATTATTATCATTATTATCATTATTATTATCATTATCATAATTACATTATTATTATCATTATTATTATTATTATCATTATTATTATTAATATTATTATCATTATTATCATCATTATTATTATTATCAATATTATTATTATTATTATTATCATTATCATTATTATTATCATCTCCTTTGGTTTCCATTTTGCTTTACACGTTCATGACATCTTCCACTGATCATTTTTGTACACCCCCCCAAGATCACACACATTTTATATAGATAAAGTTCTTTGTAATGTGTGAGCTGTACTTGTGTGTATATGTTTTTTATATTTCTTTAAGGCATGTGCTGCCATGGATCCCCTCAATGAATCTATTGAAACCCTTTCCAATTAATCCGAGGGCTCCAACTACAACTGGAATTATTGATGTCCTCATGTGCCACATTTTTGAGATTTGCATTTCAAGATCTTATTATTATTATTGTATTTTTGCCAGTCATTTTTTGCTAAGGCAATGCAAATTCTCCTAATATTTATTCATCTTTTCGTATTAAATACACACAAAATGTCAGCAGTCAAGATTTTGAAAGCATTTGATGCAGACAACGTGTACTTTGTGATTACTAAAACTAATTCGAATTAACAGAAAAAAAACTATATACATGAATAAGTATGTATTTGTTAATATTTATATAAAAATTGTCTGCTAAAAATGTTTATAAAAACTTGTGTAAGTTTTGTCTATGTCTTGCTGTTCTCAAACATTTGAAGTTTATATTATATGTCTCCAACATTAAACACTTTTATCCTGATCTGGTAGAGGGGGAGATTGATTCTTATCGGTTAATGTCTTTATTTCAGTCGAAACTTTTCTCCGTAAATACCTACTTTAGGCTCGCCTTGTGGCTGACACAGTTGCAGTTCTCATTTTGTTATGAGAGTTCGGTGTTTGAGACCCGGATGAAATCATGGACGGTTTTACACAAATAAAAACCAGGGATTTTCTGGCAGGTCTTCCTTACTTGGAAGAATGATACGACTCAAGCTTCTTAACGATAAATGGCGGCCTTCTGTCATACTAAGCTCAATTTATTAAAAATGTAATCTATATAAAAGAATTCGAAAAATGACATAAGAAACGAAGAAACGCTTTAATATGACACTGATGCTGGGCAATGGCGTAGACAAAAAATCAAAGCTACCGAGAAGTGGTCAGGCCATTAAGAATATCATGGCGAGAGCATGTGACACATGAGAAATATTTAAGGTAAATAGGAATTGTAGATGAATTCTTGATTTTGAAATTTTGGAGAAATTAATACTCATAGACCGTATATAAGGCAAGAAAAAGAGGAAATAATTAGAATTTAGAAGAATCAAGTATAAAATAAGATTAATCAAGCGCGGAAAAAAACGAAGATGCTGATTGGCTAAAGAAATGACCAATCATTGTCCCTGTAAGGGTCACGCGAACCTGGATATATAAGCGATAAATTCAAAAAAGCTATCCTTTTTTTTTTCTCCAAACTCGTTACTCAGGCAGTACGAAGTAAGGCTGTTACCTTCACCACAAGCCTCGGGTTATGGATGAACAGAACCAACAACCTTAAAATATCTCCATCTATAAAAGGCAGGATGTGTGTGTGTGTGTGTGTGTGTGTGTGTGTGTGTGTGTGTGTGTGTGTGTGTGTGTGTGTGTAACGAATGCACGGCCGCAATTTTCGACAGATTTGCACCAGAATTTACAGACACATGCTCCAAGTTAGTAAAAAGGCTAAGACCTACTTTGCATTTCCCAACTCCCATCGATAGTAGAAATAATCGGCAGTTTTCATGTAGTGTGCGGCCATTTTCTACTGGCCAGAGTGAGAGCCTATAGCTGGCTGCCACGAATAGGCAGGAAGATTCTATTGGCCAGCGTGAGAGCCAACAGCTGACTGACACGAATGTTAAATAGCATGCTAGCATGCAAAAAAAATCGATAGCTGCATTCATCACAAGTGGGAAAAATTTAAATCTGCATGGCACTTTACTCCAATTGGCTCATTCGCTTGCTTAAACTCAACGTTGATTCTGATTCCGCAGAACTGGGTTGGGTGTGAAAAAATATTTGTTGTTAACATTCTTTTTTCATTCGGGTTTTTCCAGTTACGAATCCTTTTTTAAAGCTGATCGTTTTGTGTTCATTTTGTTTAGTTCTTTTTTCGTAACAGATTTAATGTTTAGTAGAAGAAGCTAGCCATGAACTGAAAGCTAAGTCCGCAGACACTTCTTTTTATTTATTTCTTATTTTCTATATGAATATTAAAGATATTTAAATATTACAGGTTGACGTGTTTATTCTTCGTCTTCAAAAGCCATCACCCAGTTTGTTTGAGCGCCCGTGGCTCACATTTCACTCAGTTTAGCGCTAAACATAATACATATTTGGGCGATCATATCTCTTTCGAGTCATGACGAACTAGGCAGAAGATTTTCCAGCAGTAGGTTGCCATTTCTTTCTGCGGTAGACTGGTTACCCAAACAATGCTATAGAACCCAGTCTGTCCTTCTAGGGTAGGAGAGAAGAAATGAATCCATATATTTTCCCAAGGGTATTTCTTCATAAGTGAATGTAATTGATGTGACTAGAATTCGAACTCGGCTCTTCGATATCTCATGAATTCAAAAACGGCCTGGAGAGGGTTGGGTTTTGTCAGGCTATCTTGCCCATGAAACACCACCTCTACTGCGGCTGCAGTACACATGGTGCCTCTACGACCCTACTAAATAGCAGGATAGACTTGGTGCTATAGCCTTGGGTGGCAACCGGTCTAGGAGAAGGAAAACTCTGAATTCAAAACCGGCCGTGAGAGGGTTCTGTCAGGCTATCTTGCGCATGAAACACCACTTCTACTGCGGCTGCAGTACACATGGTGCCTCTACGACTCTACTAAATAGCAGGATAGACTGGGTGCTATAGCCTTGGGTGGGAATTGGTCTAGGAGAAGGAAAACTCTTAATTCAAAATCGGCCTGGAGAGGGTTGGAATTTTGCTCAAGAAACACCCTTCTACTGTGGCTGGAGTACACATGGTGCCCCGACGGCCCTATTGGTCACGAAATAAAAAAAAAGAAACAAACAAATAGTAAGTCGAACGCACACTACATATGGAAAAATTGATTATGTTGGTGTAACCCCCCCCCTACAATAAATGATCAGGGTTGCCTTCTTATTTCGTATATTTTCACTGTTTCTTAGTTTGCACCATTTCACCGGAGTAGGGTAGAAGTTAACGAGCTAGTCTAGTTGATCGGTACTACTATGAACTGAGTCGATTTTCAATGAGTGCTTCACACTTTTGGCCTTGTGCCAATCTAAGCTAAGCTTACTTTAAAAAAAAGAACGTATTTATTTTAAATTCTGTACAATCGAGGAGGTGTTTATATAAAACTGTTTCCTATCCGGATATTTAACCGGGTCAACAAAACATATGAGATTTTCAGGACTCCCGAAAAAGGGCAATGGTGACCTCTGTTGTTTGCTGCAATTTTAATTAAGGCAATAACTCGTCGACACACAACTGACATTTCATTTGGCCTTTTTATGTCTGCTCTTTCGTTTTTCAATTTTTACATTTTATTTTATTGCGTGTATTTTTTTATCATTCGTTAATATTAATCATCTTTTTGGCTGAGTTTACTACTAGCTAGATAGTACTAATATTTACATAGTACTAATATTTACATAGTTCTAATATTTACATAGTACTAATATTTACACAGTACTAATTCCTTTGGAAAATGCATGAACCCTCTTCATCCCATCTCCAAATAACTTTACAGTCTTGTTAGTATATTCCACCAAAAATAAACTTGGACGAATTGGTGATTTATTTCTACTACAACCTGGACACTTACAGTCATAATCAACCTTGACAGGGATCCACGTAATCAATACTTAAAATAGGAAACTTTGAAAACCTGTTTAATAGAAACTTTCGAGATACTGATTAATTTTGCGTATACGGTAATTAACTAAACTTTTGCTAAGTGCAAGAGACGTGGCGATTATGGTTCGCCACATCTTCCCTTCTTTTTTTGTTCTCAGCTATATTTGCCTTGTTACTTACTCGCTTATATATATATATATATATATATATATATATATATATATATATATATATATATATATAGTGGTTGTCGACTCACAAAGAGAGTATGACCATCACTGATATGTCCAGTCTATCAGTTAAATTCCACCCCCCACAACACTGCATTTCTTTTTGTGTGAACGACAGTAGCTCATAAAGCCAGCTACTGATTGAACTGCATTTCTTGTTACATATGTGGCATATCAAATCATCTGCGGGTGGTGGAAGTTGACTTTGAACATCATCGCTTCCAGTGTGTCTTTTTATCTGCCTTCGACTTGCACACCTTAGTGCAGGTCGGGCATTCAAAGCATGCCATATATATATATATATATATACATACATACATACTTAAATATATATATATATATATATATATATATATATATATATATATAATCACTTTAAAAAAAATGATATACGATATTTTCTTAATAACTCATGATAAATAATTTTGTTGTTTTTCTCACAGTCCATCTATTCTTCTAATGATAGCCTTACTTTATACATAAACAATTTCATAATCTAATGAAGTGGGGGTTTGGGTCCTAGTCGAAGTTATCTCTTTCGGACAAAGAACAGATAAGATAAGAAAACGGGCTAAAACGATTGAATAAAAATAAGTGTAATTATAAAGCTATTTTTTTCCAGAAACTAAAACTAATTTATGATCTTTACTAATTACAATCTTTATTAATGAGAAGACTAATTGAAATGTTGGAGTTGATTGACTGGAAATTTTATGGTGAAAGTAGAATAAAGCAAAAGCTTGTTTCTAGCGAAAACTTATTTTTAAAACTGTAACGGTAATTAAAATAGTGGTTTACTAAGTCCAACTTAAAATGAGACACAAGGCCGAAAACTGGGTGCACCCAGTGAGAATCGAACTCGTAATTGATCTGGCGATACAAGCTAACTATTACGCCGCGTCGAAGAGTACTGAGAATTTCAACGCAACGTTAGATTATAGATTATTGCCACAGATATAACAGACAAGAAGTCTAGTTCGCTTACTATATATATATATATATATATATATATATATATATATATATATATATATATATATATTTAAATTATTAGCTCTGATTTACATTGAGCTCTCTGGATTTTATACTCCTTGGGTCTACCCATAAGGATTACCTAATTTTTCGTTATCTATATATATATATATATATATATATATATATATATATATATATATATATATATATATATTTAAATTATTAGCTCTGATTTACATTGAGCTCTCTGGATTTTATACTCCTTGGGTCTACCCATACGGATTACCTAATTTTTCGTTATCTATATATATATATATATATATATATATATATATATATATATATATATATATATATATATATAAATAAAAACAAACCACTTTAAGGTTCCATATAATAAATTATTTCACTACACCGCTTTTAAAGGACCGCGGATCATCAGACTTTATTTCCAAAGATTGAAACGAAAAAGCTCTGATTTACATTGAGTTCTCTGGATTTTATCCTCCTTGGGTCTACCCATACGGATTACCTAGTTTTTCGTAAACTAACTAACTATATATATATATATATATATATATATATATATATATATATATATATATATAATATGTGTAATAATTCGATAAACTTTTAATGAAATCTCGTTCAAGTGATGAATGAGATGAAATATATTTTGGAAGGCGCTTAGCTGTCTCTACGCCTGAATTGACTTTCAAAACTTCTTGCCCGCCGAGACTTCGTTTGAGTCCCGGTTTGCACGAGATCATCGCATTTTCTCACGAATTCATAACAAACATGGACTAGTTAATTTCATTTCGTTTTCTTCGCGTTTTTCGTTTCATTAATGTTTATAACAAACCCCGGCTGCTGCGCTTTCTCCCTTTACAAAACAGAGTTTTCTTGTATTAAATTTCTTCCTATTAAGGAAACGGAAAGAAAGACATTCCATTAAGCTGCTGAAAATGACTTTCATTTTAAGGGAATCGTTTACACACTACTTTGCAGCAGAATGTCTGTAATTTAAATGTGTTTCCTTTATCAAAAGACCCCCTAATAGTGGGGGTACACATTGGGGACTGAATTTATTACACTTCATTAAACAAAGATCGACAATTTGGTAAAAATTGTTCCAAGAAGGTATCTTTGATATTTAGGAAAGTGACTGTTGAAATTTTGGTGATATATAATGAAGAAAGAAGGCTTGGAGAATTTAATACCCACAGGACAAGACAAACAGAGGAAGAAGCGAGTAACTTATTTGACATGTTTGTGCAAATGGACAAAGGCCAAGTAGCTTTATGAGCCACTGTCATTCACACAAAAAGGAATGCAGTGTTGTGGGGGAGGAGTTTAACTGATGAACTGGACATGGCAGTGATGGTCATACTCTCTTTGTGAGTAATGATAAAAGAGTGATTGAAAGAACTAGAAGTAGTGAAGAGCCATGTCCGGCCACTTTCTTCAGCCAACTGAGCGGTCTTGCACGTGTGGCCAAAACAAAGCTTCCTATATTTTATGGTGGACTGCCAAATTGTAAACATGTCAGTGAAGACATCCTCAACAAAAACTTGGCAATTTGCTGACTGATTTTTAATACAAGCCCTTTTGACCTATTCAATCCTTCTGTGACCTTCACTGGACTTTTCACCACCACCACCCCGCCTTACACGATGAGTTATTTTTCGGGGATACATTTAAGTATAACCTCTCCAGACATTTGACTTTAGTAACTACTCTTGTGACTTTTCATTACCACTTAGTAACATACTAATACGGTTTGCATGGTACTTATAGCTTTTTTATCTGCATTACTTGATGTTACCCTGTCCGTTGTAAAAAGAAAATATCTTTTGAAATGAAGCAACGTTTTAAAGTAGAACTGAAGTCTAAAAAAATATATTGCTTTTTTGCTTATACAAGTTCGAGATAATTGTATACTGAACTAAAAACAAGTACACGAAATCTATATGTGGATATAAATGTAGCCTTGCGGCTATCTGCGAGGAAATTGGAATCGGCGATGCGTTCTCTGCGTTCGTTTTCACATAAATACCCTCGGGAAAGGTATGAATGTATATCTTCTCCCAGCTATGGGCTAAATAGCAGAGTACACTAGGCTCTCTGCACTTGGTTGGTAAGCAGTCTAGAAGGATAACTTTGAATTCAAAATCAATTGGGTTGGGGGCTAGCAAATCCACTTCCCCTCCAAAATCTACCTGCTACAGGAACAAGAGCAGTAACACCTAGCATGGTGACACTGTGGTCCTGTACTCCACGGGGGTTGAGGGCCTAAAAGAGAAGGAGAAGGGGTATGTTTTTTTTTTCTTCTAAAGTAATAAAAAGGATTTTACTCAAATTATAACTAAAATATTAAAAGTCGTTCACTTCCCAGTAACACGAAAAATGTATCTGCAAACTTCGAACCTGATTCAAAAGTATTTCTTTCCAGAATGTTTACAAAAATACTCTTCCAAATCGACGTTTCATTTTTGTTTAGTTCGGTACCTGGTGGCAAGATAATCAAATGTCTAATCTAAATTGTTTCTCCATTTAAAATGCTACATTTATTAGAAAATATCAACAGTTTAAATACAGCAGAAGTCGAAAAATGATTTCAATGGTCACATATTTCGACATATATTCTTTTCCTGTTTAGGTCACCTCGACGTGGTGTACGTTGTCTCGCTATATCAATTACGACTGAATAGTGAGTTCCATCCTCACTGGGTGCCCCACACTGTCGGCCTTATGTCACGTCTAAGCTATGCTTAGAAAATCACCATTATCTTATTGGGCACCTCGCGGTGGTGTAATGGTTAGCAAGCTCGTCTCGGTAGAGCAATTACGAGTGAGTTCGTTCCTCACTGGGTGCCCAATAATTTCGGCCTTGTGCCACTCTGAGCTACACTTGGGAAATTACTATATTTTTTCCTGTTAACCTTTCATTAAAACTCATGTTGCCAGACCTTTCAATTTCATTAAAACTATACGTTTGCGTGTGAGCTTGTATATTTTAATCCACTGACAGGCCTAAAAACATTTCTACAAAACATTTTTTTAAAAGCTTTAAAGAAATTTTAAAGATTTATACAGTAAATAAATGGAATAGATAGAAGCTTTAAAAAATGTTTTAAAGATAATTCTATTTATTTTCGAATTTCAATAAAATCTTAGAAGTATCTGATTTTTTAGGTCTTAAAAAATTAACTATGTTCTTTATTGATTTTAGTGCACAGCCCAATGTAGGGATTATCCCAACTAGGTGAGAGGGAATATCTCTATGGTTTATTTCAAAATCAGTCAAAATGTTATGTATGTGTGTGTGTGTGTATGTATGTCTGAGTAAGTTTGGGAACAACTGCTTCAGCATAAATAAATGTCGCTGGCGATAATCTCTAGTTTTGCTGTTGAAGGAACATTTCTTTAAATGGATGATCATTACTCTTCACTTTTCAGCAAGTCACGATATCTTTTAGAAATCTTCATATTGCTTAAAATCATCAAATATTGATATGATACCGATTCTCAGCTAGCATTAAATTATATAGATTTATTTTCTGTCGAGTCGAAATCTTCAATTTTATCACCTCGTCGCAAAAAACAGCGCGCATTTCTTGGCAGGCCCCAAATTCTTCGACTTAAGCGAATGACTAAAAAGAGAGAAAAGAACAAAAGATAATTCGTACCGTCTCTTTAATCTGGCACTCTACCCTTTTCTATCGTCTGTTTTTCCTCATTTATTTTCCTGATACCCACCTGCATTTAAAAAGGTACCCGTACACCTTCTCCAAATCTTGGGGGTGGGGGCACCCCCGAGAGATTCACAGCAAGTCAATAAAGTTAAAACAAAAAGTCGGTCTGTTATTCCAGAGCAAAAGAATCAACATTTTATCAGCTGTTTTATATGTGTTTCTAATTCTTCGTGATTCAAAAAATATTATGAAAAAAACGGATAATATATTTTCAGATGACTAGAATAATCTCTGTTTATTGCGTTGTGAATTCTTCATTCACACATCTGCATTGGATTTGGAATTCTTGGAGAAACTACGGCCATTAGTATTCTTAGCTCAGTACCGTGCAAAGGGCCAAATATGAGGCAAATACGACTAGAAAGATTGTGTTGCGCTAATCTTCCAAATTGTTTGAATTAAACACCAATATTCAAAAATCTGAGATAAAGGACTTCTGAAATACGCACCTATCTCATCCACGAGGTATGATATTTATTAAACTACGGTATAAAATAAGAATAAGATTGTGAAGCGCCAATATTACAAATGACTATGTCCTGATTAATTTGAATATATACTTATTCAAGTAGATTTCATCTAACTTCTGACGACTATCTCTCCCAAAAGATTATATTTGGTTGTTGCACGCACCAAAATTCACTCTTCAATGGATGTTCCAAGGATATGGCCTTGTGCCAAACTTGTTATTTCAAGCAAATTTATTGGGGTTTTAAGAAAGTTCGATAATATTATTGATTTATCGATCCGTTAACTTAATGTATTGATGTTGGAGCAAAACGTCCTTGTCACTCACTGAAAGTCTTCGGGAGTAAACACTGAGAACAAATCCGAAGCCGGTGTCCCTAAGGCAGTCCAATGTTATGCTTAATTTCGTTCTGACAATTCCTGCGACGATGCAGGTGCCAAGCTGCATTGGACTCTGCCTTTGCCTTCAACAACATCGGTGGCGTGGACAAACGCAAATCTGTCATAAAAACATATCCAGGTTCGCGCCCCTGGAGAGGACACTCCAGCGTCGCCTCACCGCGGCGACAAAACACGGGAAGCAACAGGATTCCGAAGGTACTTCTGTCCGACAAGAGGACACGAGGGCGACCACATCTTCGCTTCAGGGACGTCTGCAAAAGTGACATGAGGGCGATGGCCATGGAAATCGAGTGGTGGGAAGACGTCGCCAACGATCGCTGGAGACGCGATTTGCACCGAGGGCTGGAACAAGGAGAGGAGAAACGGGGGCTTGCCGCTGGGGAGAAGTGTGCTCAAAGGAAAGAAAACAACATGGCGACATCGAGGGAGAGCGTCTTCACATGCATTGGTTGTAATCGAGACTGTCACTCCTCTGTGGGCCTGTACAGCCATAACAGATGCTGTGCCGCCATCAGCAAGTAACGCTTAACTTTTGGGCCCAGATCCTTGGTCTCTCGAGACAGACGGATGCCATATATAGACTCCTGAGATTAAATGTTAAATCAGCTTGCAACTGTTTAGTGTGTGGGTGTATTAAAGGCAACGTGATCTGACGGAACCTATTCCTCTTCCGGCTTTTTTTTATTGTAGATAAAAAATTGTTATCATACAAGTTAGTAAAAGGCAACTGAACAAGTTCATTCGATACATTTTTGGCCCGGAATACCACCCGGACAAAACATTTTCATAAAAGTAGATTGATAAAGTGTTTTAATCGTTTGCTTAAAACCAATTTATCTAGAATTCAATTCTTGCTATTTGAGTGTATCTAAAATATTTTCGTTGTTTTTTTTATATAGATTTTGGCTGCAAAGCTAAATTCATGTACATATCTAAACATTATCTTTGATTCAAGAATTCTAAAGAATGGAAACAACATCTGAGCATATCACGCCAAACGGATTTAAGCATGTAGTCCTTTGAGATAGCCGAGAACTCGACTACAATCAGATCGAAATTGTGAAGTTTTAAAATGCAAGTTAGGTAAGAACCCGACAACTAATCGATAAGCTTGAGATCGAAGATGATCGAAAGATTTACATAGAGCATTTTTGTAATACCATATCCCATCAGCACAGGCGATCATAACTCTCCACAGCTACTTTTTCTTCTTCTTCATTTACCAATTACAAAGAATTCTTGGGAAAAATAGGAAATGGTTTCCTGTTGCCTTCGCCACTGTTTAGCCTGGTTGCCACCCCCCAAAAAAAGCGAGGCAAGTCTATTCTGCTATTTAACCTATAGTTAGGAGGAGATGTGGGTTCATGCCTATACCAAGGGTATTTGTGCGAAAGTGAACACAACAGACTAGGCCGGTATTTGATCTCCGCTCCTCGATTACACTTTCAGCTTATGTAATTTTCTATATTTTATATGTAGAGAATTACATAGGATTAAAAGACACAGAAGCGCTCGAGATGTTAAAAAACGATTAGACTTTTGATACACTACAATAAAAGTCAGACTAACTGAAACTTAAAATAAATATTTATGTTCGTAGAGTGAAATTAAAATTGCCATCTCACCTCCGATGACCTACTGAATTCAGCCGTCTCTGAATTCCCTATTATTTCGGCCCAGTTTTAGACATTGGAATAGCAAGAAGGCTTTCCAAGCACTAATCAAGGAACATGGACATTTCATCAGAACCAAAGATAAGAGTGCTGAACGGCAATGTAATAGGACTCTTCCTATATGCTAGAGAATGGCAATGTGGTCCTACAGAAGGATGCTGAGAATACTAAGGGCGGAACACGTAAGTAAAAAAAAGTTTTAAGAAAAACGGAATCTGAAAAGACATACACAGAAAGAAACATTATATTTCTTGGACACATAACGAGAAAAGTGGGCTTGGAGAATTTAACACTCTCAGGACATATCGAAGGCAAAAGGGAGAGGAGGAGGCAGCGGGCCACCTTCCTGACCGACTTATATGAAGGGATTGCTGAACTAGTGAAAAGGATCCCAAAAAGACAAGCGTTAATAAGATCTACAAGAAATAGGAAGCTGTGGAGAGCCGTGATCGCCAACGCCCTAAAGAGGCACGTTAGAAGAAAGAGAAGTTAGACTAAACTAAAAATATCTGTGCATGCCTCCCGTAAATATGAGCCTGGCACACTTTTGTTATTATAATGAGATTGATCCTCACTAGGTGCCTTATAACTGTAGGTCGGATGAACAAACACAAATGGACGTTCACGAATTTAAATAAATACTTATTTTTAACTTTGAACATGTTTTTGTTTTTTTTCTAAAATATGTAAGTAAAACTATTTTCATAAGTATGACGCCTGTTTAGTTTCTTTTTATTTCCCGAGGGTAAATATTGCCAAAATAAGTTTGAAAATATGAAGGCTGCTTTAGGGTCCAACAAATGACGAGTAAGAAAGAAGAGCGTCTGTCGAGAAATCTTTATCTTCGAACGCAGGAGAAGCCCCTTCTAGCCTTTGACCCTTGACAGGTCTCTGGGTATACAGCTGGAATGTGAGAGAGAAAGCAGCAGACACTGGAACCATGAGAGAAGGAAATAGGAAGTTTCTGGTTTTAAGGAACACACTTTAAGACATAAATCATAAATTTTATTTCTCCTGACACACGGTGTGTATCCTTACGTGCGAATGGCCTGATTCCTGAAATAGACGGAGGGGATATGGGCTGTCTGTTAACGATTTGTTTCTTTCATTGACCTGGACGAGAATTTGCGTAAAGCTGGTTGAAAAAGATATGACGATGCTTGTCTATGACATGAGAGATAGAAGAGACTTATAAAGAAAGAAAGAAAGAAAGAAATGTAACCTGGCAAAGAGAGCAAGGAAGAAAGAAAAAGGAGACAAGAAAGGAAAAATGGTGAGAAAGAGACTTGCAAAGAAAGAAAGAAAGAAAGAAAGACATGTAGGCTGATAAAGAAAGAATGGGTTAATGAAGGAAGAAAGGTAATGTAGGCCGACAAAGAAAGAAAAAAAGAAAGAAAGAAAGAAAGAAAGAAATGTAGGCTGATAAGAAAAGAATGAAATATAGGTTGAGAAAGATGAAAGAATGAAAGAAAGATGACAAAATAAAAGAGATAGAAAGAAATAAAACAAGAAAGAAAGAAATGTGTTAATGAAGGGAGGAAGGAAATGTAGTTTGACAAAAAACGAAAGAAAAGCGAAGAATGAATGAAATATAACCAGACGAATGAAGAACTGAGACGAATGAAAAAAATAAATAAATGAAAGAATTTAAGTCATCTATTCATAAATGAAAATTTAGTAAAAATCAAAGGACAAAAAAAAACAGCAACAAGAAATAACAGTAATTACGTAATTAATTCTCACCAGCCCTTAACGAAGTAATTAATTTTCATCAACCCTTAACGAACCACATTAAGGGAAGTATTTAATTCTGTTTGATATATATATCTTTTCCTGTGGGAATTTATTAGGATTCTTCTCAACACAGTCGTCGATATACTAAAGTATTTAGCATAGTGATTTTTCAGGGTATGCAGGAAATCCCCCTCCCCAACATAGATAGCTTCCTGAATAGTTGCGATGTTTACATACAAAGATCAATAACAGAATTGTTAGTACGTGACACGCCGCTTAATACATACTGCCGAATTCTTAAAGAGTAAAAAAGCAGACATATTCATTCTGCTGTGATGTAAGTACCGAATAGGTTTACAGAGAGTAGTGTTGCCAACTCCTCTCCAAAACCTTCCAAGTTGAATTCAATAGTGTCTTTGACTGGTTACTAAACAAGTTTAGAACGCCTACTTTACCCGACTTTTTCATCTATAGCTATGGACAGAGCAGAAGACATACATTCGTCTTTCCCAAGTGTATTAATACAGAACCTCTCGAGATGTTAAAAATAACCATTAAACTTTTGATAGACACTAAATATCTATGCCCTGTGCCAGACTTGCCGAAATTATAACTAAGGTCGCTTGCAGTAAAATGAAATTTAAATCACCATCTCACCCACCATTACTGACTGAATTCAACATACTCTATCGCCTCTATTATTATTATTATTATTATTATTTCGATTTCGTGTTAGACTAAACGTGTGGATGTGCGGGTGGTGTAATGTATAGCGACTGGAAATGAGAAATCGGAAAGCAGTGATCGAATTCTAGTCGAATTCGTTACATTCACTTTCGCGTAAATAACCTTGGAAAAGGTATGAATCTATCAACTCCCTAAGCTATGGGTTAAATAATAGGGATTGTATCTGCATAAAACTATTGTTATTGTCAAAAGAATGGATATTACAATATATTCACTGGCAAAAAGAAAGAATTATTCTTACGCTCTAAAATATATTTGGGATTTAAATAACACACAAAATGATGATAAACCGTAAATGAAAAATG
The DNA here is from genome assembly GCA_964036315.1 of Acanthosepion esculentum. NCBI lineage: Eukaryota > Metazoa > Mollusca > Cephalopoda > Sepiida > Sepiidae > Acanthosepion > Acanthosepion esculentum. The sequence continues at coordinate 5,118,035 of OZ038478.1, forward strand.
AAACTTAAATATCTGGTCCACTTTTATAGCGAGTTAGATCCACACCAAGTGCTTTAAGGATAGCCGGATATATACTCTGCCCCGTCCATGAATTTAAACAAATTCGTTATACTTAACATTGAACATTTTTCTTCCAATATGTGTAGATAAAAAAATATTCCATAAGGATGACGCCGGCTTTGCTTCTTTCTGATGTCTGGGGGGGGTAAATATTGCAAAAATAACTTTGAATATATCAACCCTGCTTTTAATGACGGGTAAGTAAGAAAAATTACCGCGGAATATTTTTTATTTCACCGATTTCATATTCCGATAGCATTCTCTCCACAAACCATAACACGGCTTGTAAATAGGATTAGGTGTTAGTCCGGCACAAATATACAGGACTGAATCGCTGAACAATTGTTCCACAGGGTGTCACTTTATCTACTAAACATTTCTTAGTCTGACACAAGCTCAGAGGCATTACATGAAGTTCGAACGAAGTTAATCATGGTCCGCGAGACGAACTTTCAAACCATTTCTCTACGGTGAAGCACACTATCTATTAAACTTAGATATTTAAACAACCTGATAGTAGAAGTGGTTTTATTAGTACCAGCCGAAAACTTGTCTTGCAAACCATTTTTACTTATTGTATAAATAAGGGTGTACAAATGAAATGATTTGAAATGAACAATTTTTTCCATTTCACTGAACAGACGTTAAACATTTTTATCTTCCCTTCTGTCTGTTTTTCATTCTTTCTTTCATTCATTTTTTCACCGAAACCAAATAGTGTCTCTGATATTTCAGAACGGAACAGATCATTATTTATAATGTATTGGCAGGGCGTAACTGTCGTGCAAACTAACTAAGGAAGTAACTAAGTAGCAGGGGCGGTCAAGCAGAATATTAGTAGAGATATTTAATCCAATCACATCATCCATTAAGAATAGAAAAGGCGGGAAAAGGCTCGCTGACAGCGTTCAGTATAAAATAAAAGACATTTAAAAGAAAAATCAAAGTGTATAAAACGAATGACATCCCCTTGACTTTTGTAATCGTAGGGTGATTCCGAATACAGAAGACACACTAAACTCTTTTCCACAACGGTCTATCAATGGAAGTCATCAACAATTCTGATGCAATCGTATCTGTCCATTGTTTGACATTGTCCAACTGGTTTTAGAGTTGGCGTCCTCTCCTACGTCCACCTTCAACGATGCCTTACATGATGGTCTTGCACAGGCTGTCGTGCCTTGTAAATGTTCTCCAAACCACGCTATTTTTCTCGGTTTAACAGTGGCGAGAAGAGGTTCCTTGTGTTCTACAAAACTTTTAACCCTTTTCCGCACAAACTCGTTGGTTTTTTGTTCCCAATAGAAGGTGACAAGAAGATTTCTCATGCATTTATTTATGTCTATTATGTCTACCATTTATTTAATATTTCGTCATAATTTAAAAGAAAAACCACAAGTATTCTCTAATCTATAGCGCTCTCTTTCACTCTTATCTTCGCCAAATTCAATAGCGATGTGTTTACATTTATTTCAAATCTTTCTGACACCTAATTCTATTCCTAGTGTTCCACGGATTATGGCTAATACCGTTACCTTTATATTTGGACAGATGCTGGATAGACTATTCTTGAAAGAGATGCTGAAAAGTTTTCAGTTCGACCAAGAAGCCATTCCCCACTTAAATTCTGATATTTGATCATTTGATTAAATGCTGGGGAAGAGGGTAAGGCTGAAAACTTTTCAACACCTTCTAGTTTTCTTTGTTAGGATGCTTGAAGCGTCCTCCTATGTGATCCAATCTCTGAGGGACGATGTCAAATCTCTCAAACGAGGTGCAGATAGTTTTTTTTTTTTTTTGCCCACTCATCGACCTCATTGACAGACATTTTGTTCTTTCGTCATAATAATTATGTCTGCTCTTCAGGCTTAAAAGGGAGAAAAGGCCGTCTCAGGCTTTCTTTCAAATTCCAGATGAGATTGTTTTTCCGCATTTTCATAGATACTGTTTAGTTTCTATTCCTCATATTCTTATCTCTGAAGTTTAGCGTGTATCGTTTGCACAGTTCTATGTGTGTCTATGATACCACCCAGATATTTTTATTATTAATACCGCTTTTGAACAATGGTGGTAGTGTCCGTACAGTCGGAGTAGCGAAGAGAGAGATACAAGCCAGGGCTTCCATTGCAAGTCAGACGAAATTTGAAGCCAATTCTGATACGAAATCAACATTACAATAAATAAGCCTGGATTTCGTCTTTCATTTTACTACACTTCATAAATAGCTCTGACAAGGAGATAAGTGTGGTCGCATTCTTTCTAAACATCTGCATCCACATCCACACACACACACACCTCTTCGACCTTCTTTCTATCAAGCTATCTCAGTCCATCTCTCTCCATTTCTTTGTTTCTTTGTTTCTTTTTTCTTTCTTTTGTCGGCCACCCTCTTTGCCAGTGTATTCCTGTTTTGTTTTTTGTTTTTTTCTAGCATCGTTGTTCCTGTTTAAAAATGGTTGTTTTCTTTTTCCGTTTTCTCCCTCTACAAGGGGGTGCTGAAAAATTCTCGGCTCGACGAAGATTTCAAAATCAATACTTCGATGACCTAAAGGGTTTCAGTAAATAAGTTGGGCCAATAACTTTTCAGCACCCTCTCCATAACTTTGTCTTTTTTCCGTTTTACCTTTGGAGATGTATTCTCGTGAGTCTAATAACCACCCTGCTTATTCATTTTTGGAGAGAAAAATATTCCAAACTCTGGTTTCATTTTTGTTTTATGTATTTTCAATGGAAAATTCTTGGTAAAAAAAATTCACTTCTAAGAAAAAGATCACAAACACGTGACACCCTGACTATCATACAAGCAGTCAACATGAGGGTTGACCAAAATGTCAGCTTCTTTCCTTTTCCGGCCACGACGACATCGTTTATACTCTCTTAACACGCATAAGCAACATCATTCGAGGTAAGAAAACGCCAAACCTCTTTTTCACCCAACTAAATTATCTGGGACACTCACTACATTTTATCTATCTATCTATATATATATATATATATATATATAAACATACAAGAAAGACTATATAAGACTGACACCACATAACTATTGTCAACCAGATAATAAATAATACGTTTCCATGTCTTGTTGTTTCTCATTTTCTGTATATATAAATATTAGGGACGTTATAATTATTTAGTTAAAGTTATAACTTCTCGACTGCATCGAATGGCGCACGTCGAACCGTGAAAGACAGATTAACAATGGAAGGAGATTAGAATCAAAGGTTTTCTAACGTTTATATTTCAGTCAGTTATGTGCCATATGTTATACACGCTTAGGCGATACATGACGGACAAGGCTGATTTTCTCCCGCAATAGGTTGCCATTTCTTTCTAACCCGGTCTGTCCTGCTATTTACCAATAGCTAGACAGAGAAGAAAAGGATTCATACCTTTCCCAAGGCTATTAGCACATAAGTGAATATAATAGATCCGACTGGAATTCGAACTCGGCTCTCCGGTTCCTCAATCCGAGCCGCTATCCATTACTCCACCGCTTTTGATTGGTCATTCCAGCCTATGTAACAGCTTTTTCCCCTGGCGAGGAGTGGTTAATTAATTTGAACCTTTTAAAACCATTTATTCTACATTCAACATCATCACTTGATAAAACACCAGAGGTGTTGAAATAAAATGGCTATTTTTGTAGTGATTTTATAACATATTTATGTTACAATTTTTATATAATTATATATATATATTTAAAGCATGAAACAAACTGTGGCCGCCTGGTGTTTACCGCAGTCTTCATTTTTTAAATTATTCTATATATGATATGCTAATTTACCCATGCCGCCAAAACTTACGGCATATATAAAATATTCCATTTCTTACAGGTTTTATAATGTGAGTCTGAAAAAATATATTTTTTCCAATTATTTTCGTTGTTATTTATATTGTTTCTATGCTGGCTGTTGTCCTCATCTTTGTTGTCGTTATTACAATAACGAAAATGAGGACAATGTAAATAGTGTAAATAATGATAACGCCTCATCTCCTAAAATCATACACTGCCACCTGGCGTTGCCAGAGCAAGGTTGATAAATCTATTACAGCAAAAAGCTATACATAGTGAGAGATATTGTTTGTGTGTGTTCCTTGAACATCGAAATATCGCGCATAGCAGAGATTTCGAATCCGCTCGCTCGCTCTAGAAAACTGTGTAATGAGAACACGAAATCTATGCGGTCAAACTTGGAAAAATGTTTTTATAAGAAACGCGGCTTATTAACGTAATTAAAAAATGAATAAAAAATTATCATTAACAGGTGTTGCTAAAAAGTGTTTTTAATACACATTTGATAGACAATCTGAAAAGATGGGCATACTTTCTAATGATTCCTACTGAAACATCAGGACAAAAAGCGTAAAATGCGGTTTGCCTGCATCTTTCCTCGTCTGTTCATCTATAAAACAGGATGTCTGTGTGTCTGTCTGTCTGATACCTTTTTACTTGAGATCGATCCAACCGATTTTGATCAAACTTGGTACATACATTATACAATGTAAGAGATAGGTACTTAGCGTAAAAAATCGATAATTTTTTAAAAATCAATAATCCATAAAGCCGATCAAAAATCGATAAATTTAACTTTTTCCCTTCGATTTCGTTTAAACTCGCTATGTAGGTTACTTACATCATGACGAGCTCAACGATACCTCATTTTTATTTCTACGCCACTGCGTTTAGCGAAAAACTGTGAAAAACCAAAAATCGATTTCAACACAAACTTTAAACTAAAAACTGATTGAGTCCAGTGAAAACCCGCTAAAATAGCAAAAAATGGCGATTTTTACTGATTTATTTCTTATTTTTCGTTGATCTTTAAATCAATTCTCATCAAACTTAATTGTTTTATAAATGAGTCCTCCTTTACATACCTGATAGCACACTGACAGATTGAATTTCAAAAACTCCAAAATAATTGTGTTCTGAAGTGGGTCTTCATGTTGCCTGTTTTAATCTTTCATGTCCTCGACTAACTTCGACTGAATAAATACAGACGACTTCTGTTATATCAGTAACTGCATTAATTCAAAATGTTTTTTTAATGAAAGTACTTTAAAGTAATTGAAGAAGATAGACTGTTACTTCTAAAATGATACTGTTTTTGCTCCATTCTAATTGAACGCTTTTTCTGATGTCAGGCAGATGGATCCATTTCAAAAGCTATGGATCTACTAGTATTATCACACGCAACCGTTTCTAACCGTTGAAGTATTTTAAAAAAATCAATGAGCAACAATTGGTTTAATCTGTTAGAATAACAACAGTAACTCAAATAACTCTTTACGACGAGAAGAGATATGTAGAAGAGCATCTCAACCTAGAACACATCGAACCTTAAAGTAGATGAGCTACAGCAGACTACATCGGGTGCCACTCATGTTAGTTAAGCACTAGAAACTGCGTCTACGATTCGCTTGAAATGCATAGCTTGGCCTGACTAGTCTTGATTTCTGCTGTAACATTCGGACGGAAAGGCCGGAATTTGGTGCAAACAATATGAACTTTTATCAACGGTTCAGGACGGTGCTGGTGGCAATGGTGTTTTCTTGCTCGAAATTGGAACCCTTGATAGCAATTGAAGATTTTTAAAATCCCACTCCCCAACTAGGTATTGTGGCTGGACGCGATCAGTTTATCCTCTAGTGGCAGAGTTTTTTTTTTTTTGGGGGGGGGGGGGGTATGTGTGATTTCCAATGTAACCGGATCTCAATCCGATGAAGTAACCCTTGGGATGTGTCCGAAAGGGAGATTCCAATCCTAGATACGTGCAGCGTACAAATCGGGAAGAATAGCGAGCTACCATAATAACAGAATGGACACAAAATGCAAAAGAGTGTCTCTCGTCAAATCCATACAAAAAAGAATTTGGTCGGTTCTAAAGGCAAACGCTGGTGCCTAACCCCGTACTAGAAAGACTATACCTAATAAGGGGGTCGGTGAGCTTAGATCGAATATTGCCCAATGAAAATTCAGATCAAAATTCAGCTGTGCTAGGCTATGGGATATCGGAAAAAGGGCGTTTGTAGATTTAGGCACTTTAAGAATCAACATTGCATTGTGGCTCAAGCGATCTTCAAAACAATGCATGTACTAGTGACAAATAGTCTGAAGATCAGTTGAAGAGAGAAACGGACAGTCAGTATGTAGGTTTGATTCCTATGTTTGCACTCTCTATATATATCCAACACATAGACACGCCCAAATACACACACACGCACGCACGCACGCTCACACTCACACCCACACACACATATATATATATATATATATATATATATATATATATATCGTATTTTCCGGCTTACAAGACGCTGCAGCTTGGAAGATGCACCCTAGTATTGGAAATAAATATTTAAGAAAAAAAAAGTCATTCTCATGCAACAACACATTCACCATGCGTCCCTCACATACTGGCGCCACATTTTGTTTACGTTAATCACTCGTTTGATTTTGTTTGTATGGCACTGACATACTAGTCAAGAGCAGAAAGGCTCCCGCTGCTGCTAGTAAACAAAGCATGTTTAAGCTTGTGGCTCGACTCCAGGAAGGTTTATAATCTTGGAAATACTTGTAACAGCTAAGTGCTGAGGTTACATCAAATAAAAGGCTGAATTAGATAATTAGCTAACATTATAATATAATGACTCAACATACAAAACCAAGTCCCTATCAGTCAAACCAATTAGGTGATCGTCCAAGCTCACTTGACACTGGGCGTTGCCTTACATTCGTCTTAGAAGACGCGCACGTATTTTTCAGGGTTTTTTTTTTAGTAAAAAATACCGGAAAATACTGTATATACAGAGTCCACCCAAGAAATGTATACACAATTCAGAAAAGGAAAACTTCGTTCGTAATTTTATTAAATTGCGATAACACTGTTTATTGTACAATATTTTCTCGACAGATGGCATTACATTGGCGGACCTTAGACAAGCAACCCCACTGGACACTCTGGGCAATGTTGCTCAAGCAAGGTTGATGCTAACAACCACCATTTTAAGTATCTCTTGTGATTGTAGAGTCCAAAGGTAACTTGTATTAATCTCGTGATGTCTGATAAAATTTAGTATTACAATAGTTATACAAGTTTTTCCTTGCCTTAAGTGTGTATACATTTTTTTGGCGGGCTCTGAATATATATTATATCAATTTTCGAATATATTTCTTTTTTTTATATCTGAATCAAAATTGCAGATAAACTGTCCAAAATTGGCGTTTTCATTTTTTTGTTCGAATTCTTTAGACCTTTTCGGTCATTATCAAGAACCATGTACTGTCAGTATTATAGACGGGATTTACGAGCTACTTCAGGCATTTTTAGAGCGTTACCACAGGGCGTTCAAATGTTCCAGTCCACTTCCGAAATTTGATGAAATAATCAAATGTTAGATCAATTGTGAGATTGGGTGGGGGAGGCAAGTGCTTCTTTGTCGGGCCGAGAACATTACAGCTCTCGATCGTATCAAGGGGATACAATTTCGCCTAAATCAGCATGCCTCGGAAATTACTTCCGGAAATATGACAGGAATGTGAGTACACATAAACGAAGTCAAAGATTTGAATCATCTACAAATTTACTAACAGAACCTTTGGGCCGGGATCAATGTGTAGTATATGTTTTGTTCATTTCACAAGGGAGAAGACGCCTGGTCTCGGGGATTCCAACCCTGCGCTAGAAACTTCCTCATTGCCCCCAGAGGGTTGGCGTCATATCAATGTCAGTGGGGACTAGACAATTATTTTCCTTGTATATGAGGACATTCCTCATTAAAAAAAAAAAAGATCTTGTCACATCCTACCTTTTCGGGGGCGGGGCCAGGTAAATAATATCAGAAGCATCACATGAGTTAAAAGAAATTCGGAGAGGTATCAGGGTCAGTTTGAAAGATGAAAAGAAGTAAATAAAAAAAAGTAATGTTCAGTTGAAAGGTTCCGAAAAAGGTTTGAAGAAAATGATGTCCTGGAATAAATCTACTTCGGGTCGATTCTAAAACGGAGGAAATGAAATGAAAGGTGAGATAATAGTTGGTGAGCAGCACAATGAATAACACAAAGCTTAAAAACATAGTGAGTGGAATACTAGCCATGGGTCAGGGTGGATCTGGGAACACAAGGAATTAATAGGTGGTTCCCCGCACCTCAAACCTCCTGATCTTAGGTCTTGCTGTTGGATGTAGTTTATTGTCTTACCCAGGACGCTATATATATATATATATATATATATATATATATATAGATAGATAGATAGATAGATAGATAGATAGATACAGACAGACAGACAGACAGACAGTCTGTAGATAAGTTTGTTCTGTTCGTGGACATTTCATTTATAAGGTGATATTCTTTCTTGACCCGCAGGCAAGGTGTTAATTCGCGTTATTTAATTAAATAAATTTGGACCAAGAAGAAGAAGAAGCGATAAGCGATGTTTTATTTTTATTTATTTTTCAAACATTCCCTGTCGGGTATAACGAATTAAAAAGGTTTTTATACTAGAAAAAACTGTTATATTAATTGCGAAGAATCTAACGGCAAATGATTAGATTTGCAACTGAAGCTAAATTCGCTGATAAATTCTAATCGGTTGGGAATACCGGCGCCAAATACGATGAGGGACTTAAAATGGTTTCTCATCAATTAAGACAAGTGGTATGAGCCAGTGGCTATCCACTCAAAAGTACATTGAAGTTTAAATTTATCAGAATAAACTATTTACTAAGTTTAGCATAAAATCTTGTCCAAGGCCACAAATGAGAAAGCACCGAGTAAGTATCGAACTTACGGCTATAATGATGTTCTGTTGATTTTCTTTAGCGTGTCAGAGTTAGCTCCTCCTCATTTCCTTAATCCTTCAACAGGGGTCTACCTCCCACGAGTATAAATACTGGCTGACCTCTCTCTCTCTCTCTCTCTCTCTCTCTCTCTCTCTTTCTCTCTCTCTCTCTCTCTCTCTCTCTCTCTTTTCCGACTTAGGCCTCGGGCGGCCATCTCACGTGGAGATGAGGTAAAATCTCTTTTTCGACTCAGGCCTTGAGCCGCAACATCGCGCGGAGGCGAGGTAAAACTTTCTCTTTTTCACTTAGGCCAATATGTGACCTCTCACAGATACAGCGTTTCCCAAATTCTGGGAACACGCTAAGGACAATACACGTACGTACGGACACTCAACACAACACACACACATAACTTCTCCATACAAACACTATGTAACTTTTCATGTCTTCGTGTATTAATATATTTGTTTACACATAATATATATTTGTTTACCCATGTATATCGGTCTTGTTTGTTTTCTTTTGTCTTCTCTGGACTTAATTAAACTCCGACATTCTGATGTATCTGGACCGGCCAGCAGGAAAGTTTAACCTTCTGATATCTCTTCACATCTTCACATCATCACACCACGGTCCGCGACAAGCGGAAAATCAACACCTCTATGGGTTATTTAATGCTGAAATCTAAATATTTTGAACACAATTTCACAGCTTCAACTGAATATATTTTGTACATCATTTTATACTTTTCGACTAAACGTAGATCATAAAATATATTGTTGGTAATTTTACTATAGAAATGTATTTTTAGATTTTTTTAGTATTGCATTGATTGTTATTTAACTATAGAAATTTATTGTTGATCATTTTATTATAAAAAATTACGGTTGATGCATGTTTGGGAGTTCAGTATTTGCCCATAACCAGGACCTTACTCATCCTGATGGTGTGTAACCTTGATGTGGCAGGACGGCTTGCGTGCTTCAACGACCCCGAGAGCTATGTGTGCAGGGGCTTTGGCTCTTAGTAGGTCCATCCAAGCTCAACAGGTCTGTGGCGTAGGAGTCAGACAAAAGACACACCCTGGTTCTCCAGTTTGGGGGTTGTGCAGTAGGCTAACAACCTAAAAAACTAACTTGTTACAGAAACCTCACCGATATCTTCAAACAACGACATCGCCGAGGAAAGTGGAACTTATGACGCGTGCTGGTGAAAATCCCCCGGGAAGGCAGCCGGCACGACATGGACCAAACTGAAGAGGATCGCCCGCAACCGCGTCTGTTGGAGAGGTGTTGTTGCAGCCCTATGTTCCTCGGGGAATTAAGAGGCGTAATGAATGAACAGGTTCTACCAATCCGGGTCAGGGTAGACCGGGGAACAACAGCAATTAGGAAGTGGTTCTACGCTCCTCAAAACCTCCAATCTCTCGATCAGAGGCCCTGCTGCTGGATGTAGTTTATCGTCATACCCAGGAATTTGTAGATGGGTTGGTCTTAAATAATCAACATCTACAGTCAATTTTGATGAGATGAAGCACAATTTTTAAATTTTTCTTCTTTTTCGTTTATTCTTCATCTTTAGTTGCTAAAATAATTAGAGCTGATGTTTATTCGTGACAACAAATATTATTAAATAAATAAATCATTAAAAATATACAAGGCGTGCTGAAAATTCCTCATCTGAAAATCCACATCACAATGACGAAAACATCAGAATTTTTGGTAAGTGTGAAGAGTTTAAGAAACTATGTGCAAATGGTATTTAACATCAGAATAAATGTAGTATAACATATACATTTCACGGTCCTTGCTCGTTGATTTCTTGGTCAATCTGAGAACTTTTCAGTGTCCTTTCATGGTATTATTCTATTTTTAAGTGCGTTAATCAATTTATATTGAACTCTTCCTTTCCCTTGGATAACATAGGTGGCGTGAAGAGGGGAGACGTACTGCAGCGGCAACTGCCGATATCCCATAAAACCCTGCCCAGGTCTGCGCCCTAGAGAGGATACTCCAGTGGCAACTGCTGATATCCCATAAAGCCCTGCCCACGCCTGCGCCCTATAGAAGACACGCCAACGGCAACTGTCGATATCCCATAAAAACTTACCCAGGTCCGCGTCTTAGAGAGAACACTGCAGCGGCAACTGCCGATATCCCATAAAAGACTGCCCAGGCCTACGCCCTAGAGAGGACAACACGACGGCAAAACACAGCAAGCAATAGTCTACTGATGGGAGCATTCTGAAAGTCCTTCTCTTGGGGGGGGGGGCTGACCACCGTGAAGTGGGCACGAGGCGACGTCATCTTCGTTTCAAGGTAAAGGGACATGATTGCGATGGACATGGACATCGAGTGGTGGGAAGACGTTGCCAACGATCGCTCAGGCTGGAGCGAAGAGAGGAGAAACGGAGGCTTGCCACCGGGGAGAAGCGTGCTAGAAGGGTAGAAAACAACACGGCAGCATCGGGGGGAGCGTTTTCACATGCATTCGTTGTAATCGTCTGTCACTGTCGTGTGGGCCTGTACAGCCATGACAGATGCCGTGCCACTATCAGTAGCAGAGGCATCATTTTGGGGGTGCAGATCTGTAGCGGACCTAAGAGCCAACGAGTGGCATGCGTAATATGTAATCAGAATAGTGGACGCCTACTCAAATGTAGCAACAGTTCCTGGAAAAATGAAATACTGGACGAACGAGGAAAGAATCAAAATGGCGACGCCCATGTTTTATGACAGGTGGTCTCGGACGACTAACGAGAAATCTCGTTGTCTAGTGATTCATATGTAAATTATGGTCGGGCCTCGGCTGTATAAAGCGAGCCGTTTTCTTTGGGAGAGACGCGTCTTTGCTGGTGAGAAGTGAAGGTTGGACGTGTAACCCCATTTTGTCGTTTCTACGTTGGTTGTTGGACTGTTGCGTCGGACTATCGTTTTAACTATGATTTGGCTACAAGTGTTGCGGTCGAGAGACGGAAGAAATCTATTGCAGACGTTTGTTGCTACTTTAAGTTGACAGTTTTTTTTTTGTTTTCTTTTTTTTCTTTTTTTTTTACTACTACAAGATCCATAGTCTCGCGAGAACTGACGTATGTCACACAGACGTGCATACATGTCTAAAAGAAAAATAGATGCTTTAACATTTCATCCTGCCACTAAGACAAATAGAGTATGGATGCAGATAGAGAGCATTTGTCGCTTTTTAAAGACTGTCCTTCTTAAAACATTCGCGCAGATGCTGCTGTGCAAAAAAACATGCTCTTCTGCATATCTATGGCCATCTTCATGGTTAACATGCAACTGCGTTCCTTCGTCACTGATGTTCATATCAATTTATTTCCTGACTTTCACTTAATTCATGAAATATTAATGATGTTCTAGTTCAGATGTTCAGACAAGCCTAGGAATGTTTTTGACAGAAAGACAATGACCGAAACAACAAAAAACAAGATATTCGTCTGAATAATTTATAAAAAGGTAAAATAAGGTAGATATTACACATCAAGACATTTGACAAGCCGACCAAAAGGTGGGGGGGTTCAAAATAAAGTAACTCGAATAATCTCTTGATTATGTTTCAGTTCAGAACGAACTGGAAACATTTGGAAGGGTGAAGAGTGAACCTGCTCAGCGTTAATGATCAACATAACAATGATAATGATAACAATGTGAATAATTAACAAAATAATTACTATTGTTCATTGTAGACCGCACGGCTCGAGATTTCGTGATTGAAAATAAAAATGATATATACATTTTATAAAATGGAATTTCAACCCTCCCACGCACAATACAAATGTCTGCCACTTCTGGTTTAGAAATCAAGGCAGGTCGTCTAAACGTACTTCTGGCTTGCTACTGTAGAGTTTGTATGGAAAAGATAGACTGATTTCTTTATCTAAGGCCGCATGTTGTGATAGACGCACACTTGCACCAGGACGAGGCCTACAAGTACGCACACGCATACACGCCTCATTTCTATGCACCCTGAATGGTCAGTTAAATGAAACACGATTCCCATTGTAAATGTTGTTAATCGTTTAAATATCTTTGAAATGCAACACTAAGATTTAGAATCTCTCTGAGAAAAGCATATTTATACAATCGCGCATGCGCGTGTGTGTTTTCGTAATCTAATATAGTTGTGGAGAGCCATGATTGCTCATGTCCTCAAGGGGTATGGCACAGAGAGAGAGAGAGAGAGAGAGGAAAGGGGGAGAGAGAGGGGAAGGGAGGGGAGGGAGAGGAAGGGAGTGAAAGAGGTGATTAGATGAACGCTTCTCCTCCGTGAGGAATACTAGACACATTTATCAGCAGTTAACATGCACAGGAAACATTTTCATATATATAATAAATTATTTATCCAGTTCTACATCAAACGCATAATATATATATGTATATATATATATATATATATATATATATATATATATATATATATATATATATATTCTGTTAATGCTTTTTTATTGCGATCCCCCCAAATATCTATCCATGAATTTGGTTATCAATGTATGAAGCTCCCTCAGCCTGCCCCTGTCTGTATGTCTTAAGTTGTCCATATCTATCTACTTACCTACCTATCTATATATGGCCCTTTATGGTATATATATATATATATATATATATATATTATATATATGCATATATATATATATATATATATATATATATATATATATATATATATATGAGATTATTTGTATCTTTCTACCTATCTGTGTTGGTTTATCTGAGACTCTATATAAGTCTGTTCATATCTATCTATCTATCTATGTATATGTATGTCTGTCCGTCTGTCCGTATGTCTTTCTCACAAATTAAAATTGGGATATGTTCTTGACACTGGAAAACACAGTAAGTGCATTGACAACAATGTATATATATATATATATATATATATATATATATATATATATATATATATATATCAGAAACAAGCATAAAGCCTGTCAAGTGACCAAAGAAAATGTTCTGGTCGCTTGACGATTGTGGTCGCGAGAACTTCGAGTAGCAACTTTTTACTTTTGCTGGGTAACGTAACTGCTCTGCCGTCGTCATTTAGATATTGTGCACTCTCTGTTACTGTTTGTCTGTTTTTTGGTCATTTTAATCCCACTTTATGTTTCCTTTTCCTTTTTTTGTCGGTTTTTCTCTTGGGTTTTTATTCATTGAATTTTGTTTTTTGGTTTTCTTTTTTTATTTTCTTTCATCACTCGGCAAGATTTGTGTCGGTTATCCTTTAGTGTCTTAAATTTAGTTTAAATTTAACCGACAACAATGTCTGTTTAATTTCTCTTATTGTATCTTTATAATTTTCTAAGATGTTGTAGATAGAGATCAAAATTGGGTATAAATGCTTCGAGCTTCATGTCCGTCCTGATTTTGTTTTTGGGCCCTCTCAGTCATAGTGGCATCTCCATACTTTGGACTGATTCGAATTCCAGCTCTCAAAAATATGCCAAGATGGACTCATCCGCCAAATAAATCCAGCTCTTAATAAGAACTGAGGCAGCCGAATGATCCCGATTAACAACTAATCATTTGAAAATTGGAAAAATACGATAAAAATGATACAGATAATGCCAGTTAATTTTAACTAACTTTATATATATATATATATATATATATATATATATATATATATATATATATATATATATATGAATGAAGAAATATAGTCTTAAAGTGTCGTATATTTATGGGATAAAGTGCTCAATATCAGTGATAGAGCGTGTGTAAATATAAAAGTGAACATAGAAGTCAACACTTAGAGGCGACAGTCTGTTTCATGCTAGATGCAATCGTCAAGAAACCTGATGATTGCATCTAGCATGAAACAGACTGTCGCCTCTAAGTGTTGACTTCTATGTTCACTTTTATATATATATATATATATATATATAGATAGATAGATAGATATGTAAAGGAATTTACGTATGAATATGTAAATGGAGATTGGTTTGGTGTTTGTATACATCGCGTATATAATACGTTAAAAGATTCCCTTTCTCTGTCGTGCGTCGATAGCTTAGGGGTAGAATTTTTGAAGGATGCCGAATCGGTCGAGTTTTGATCTTGAATTGAAGGAATCGGATGTCTAGCCACATTGATGAACTGTGATACAGCGAAACAGTCTGTCTGTGGATATATATATATATATATATATATATATATATATATATATATAGTGTAACCCGGATATAAGAGAGGTTTTCTCTGGCCCCAAATTAGAGCCTGTGTTAATGTATATATAATAGACCAAACCCGGATATAAGAGAAACCCGGATATAAGAGACCCCTTCTCTGGTCCCGACAACTCTCTTATATCCGGGTTACACTATATATATATATATATATATATATATATATATATATATATATATATAATAAAAACATAGTTTTGACGTTTGCTATATTTATGGATAAAGGTAATCAATAACAGAGATAGATCGTATATAAATATAAAAGTCGGTACTGATGTTTCAACGCAATCGTCAGGACTTTTTTAATGTATTTTTCCAATATTCGGCTGAGATGATGTTTATCCGTATCATTCGACTGGTTTGATCATTATTGGTGTTTATCAGTATGGTCGTCAGGATATATATGTATATATATATATATATAAACAAAATTACATTTCAAACTAGTCACAGTACATTAAATTGCATCTAGACATATGGTTTTGTTGTTGATATTTCAGTCTCTCATGTGATACAACGTCATATAACCGCATCATGAAATTACGACCAGGGTCTGCTATTCGGCGATCATTATCGTCGCATAGCAATCTATTATGTCAGCATAACAGCATATCATCTTTGGTGGTCAATATCTTTGTTTAAATATCCGTATAACGACTCTGAATATGGCTCATGTTATCCGAAAGCTTAGATCAAGGAACAGCATAAAAAATATCCATGTGTTGGACAATTTTTTTCACCCGAAATTAAAGCAAATATCCGAACATTAGAACGGCTAATATATATATATAGGAGGCACGGTGGAGTAATGGATAACGGCTTGGGTTGAGGAATCGGAGTCGAATCCATTACATTCACTTACGTGCTTATACCCTTGGGAAAAGTGTGAATCCTCTTCTTCTCCCTCCAACTATGGGTAAATAGCAGGACAGACTGGGTTCTATAGCCTTGGATGGCAACTGGTTTAGGAGAAGGACAACTCTGAATTCAAAACCTGCGGAGGGTCGTTTGGGGACCTTGTGGCATCCGTTGCACCAGGTCCGTGTATTCGTCCCTTCAAAAAGTGTGGATGGCCCTGCACAAAACTTTCACCACTATAATCAAATCCTGTGCGGGTGTCGGGCTTTCAGTTTCTGGGAACTGATCTGTCTGACCCTCATACGTCGAGTTCGACGGGAGAGTCCATCATATATATATATATATATATATATATATATATATATATATATATATATATATATATATATATATTATAATAATAAAAAGAACGAACAGTAAGATATATAATTCGGTGTTCTTATTGATATTTTTATCTTTACAAAACAGTGCTCAATGTAAATTTACAGAGCATAAATATTATAAATTAACTGATTTAAAGTATGGTTTCTTCACTACACAGGAATTACCATGTTTCAAAAGCCGAAGCTAAAAAGCATTAGTTCTGTTTATGTGCGTTTAAAAATCAGTAAATTTTAAAATAAGCTGTTTCAAAATTCGCTTGAAGATGAAACAGAACTAATGCTTTTAATTTAATTATATAATTAAATTTGAAGTTTTTAGCTTCGGTTTTAGAAACATGATAATTCCTGTGTAACGAAGAAACCACATTTTAACTCAGTTAATATATATATACATATATATATATATATATATATGTGTGTGTGTGTGTGTGTGTGTGTGTGTGTGTGTGTGTGTGTGCGTGTGTGCGCGTGTGTGGGGGTGTATGAGCGCGCGCATGTGTGTATGTGTGTGCGTGTTTGTTTATTGAGACAATTCTAATCCTGTCACTGGACCTAACCAACGCCTTTATCCACTGTGCCATGTGTCCCGGTTAAGGCGGTGGAGAACTTGGAGAGGAGAATTAACAGGAGATAACTGATAACTGACATCCATTAAAACATGGCACGTGGAATTAGAACAGCCTACCCCCTGTTCTGTTCGACATTCCAACCACCTGAAGAAGGCCGGAGCGTACAACGGCCGAAACGTTGTAATAAATATGGCGACAAAGATGAGGACAATAGTCCGAATAATGTAAATAATGTACATAATACCTCATCTCAGAAATATAGACAGATACTGAAAGGGCGAAACGTTGTAATATATATGGCGACAAAGATGAGGACAATAGTCCGAATAATGTAAATAGTGTACATAATACCTCATCTCAGAAATATAGACAGATACAGAAAGGCCGAAACGTTGTAATAAACATGGGATCAAAGATGAGGACAATAGTCCTAATAATGTAAATAGTGTACATAATACCTAATCTCAGAAATATAGACAGATACTGAAAGGCAGAAATTTTGTAATAAATATGGCGACAAAGATGAGGACAATAGACCAAATAATGTAAATAATGTACATAATACCTCATCTAAGAAATATAGACAGATACTGAAGGGCCGAAACGTTTTGATAAATATGGCGACAAAGATGAGGACAATAGTCCGAATAATGTAAATAATGTACATAATACCTCATCTCAGAAATATAGACACATACTGGGCTAGTCTAGTCAACTATTTCTCGGGAGCAGTTAGTTCGAATCTTGACTGGGTGCCCCCTACAATATCCAACATCAAATAACTAAACAGGAGTTGACATGCAGCCAAAGCAGACAAGCCTAACCTAACCCAACCTCACACCAGCCCCACCCCCTCACCCGCAAATAATTATATAAACGCGATTTAACTGGCGATATGCAATTGGCACCGAACACACGACTTTAATTAACCCCTGGTCTGGCGCCGAAAAAGACACTGTCCGCCATCTTTAGTTCATTGCGTTCTTTTTTTTTTCCTCCATTTCTTTTATCTCCTCGCGGCTTCTTTCTTCTTTGCATCCATCTATCTCTTTTTATCTCAATGTCTTCGTTCGCCCAAACTATAATATACTTACACGTGTGCGCGCGTGTGTGTATGTGTCTAATCGCGTGTTTCTATGCTGGAGTCAGTATGTCTTCAGTACTACACGTGAATTTAGTTCAAAGTCCCCGTTTCCCCTTTTCTCCTATGCAATGGTTGCTGAACCAAAAGTGAGACCCGACAACATATGTGTTCTTTAAAATGATTAAATCCGAAAATTAGTCACAGTTGTGAAACGAAATGTGTTAATTTTTTGAACTATTATCCTCATCAAAATGTTTAATCCATTACGTTTAGCTGATTCACTCTCCGGCCTTCCAAACGATTTCAACGTCCTAAAATTAAGTACTATCACTTTTCTATTTATGTCTATGTAGTAGCTCAGCTTGTATCTATCTATCTATCTATCTATCTCTCTCTCTCTCTCTCTCTATATATATATATATATATATATATATATATATATATTAATTATGTGGTGCGTGTTCAATTTATATAACGTAAATCATTCATACGAAAAGCAGATAATGAAGTTAATTATATGGCAAGAATCACTCTCGCAAACAATATTTAATAAAATACAATTAACCTCGAATCCGTTAATGAATGGTATGATCCTTGTTTATAAATTCCGGTTTTATCAGGTCTTATTTTTGCTACTAGTTTTTAATCGTTTCATACGATCATCAGGTAGGAAATTAGGTAAGTTTTTTAAATCCAGGTAATAATAGGACATCGAAAGATAGTGTAATCCGAAAGAAGCGTTTTTTTAGAAATGTGATATTGTTAACTGTAAGAATACTTTTGGAGCGTGCAGTCACAACGCTGAGGTTGAATTTTTTAAAATTTTAAAATTGTGCGTTCTTGTACTGTAGAAGTAGGCTTTTTAGTAAAGGTGGCATGAACCAAATTGTTCAATAATTAGAGTAATGTCACAGCTATTATCAGGAATTCGCACGTAGGATCGGTTATTTTAATATCAATTATGTGGTGCGTGTTCAATTTATATAACGTAAATCATTCATACGAAAAGCAGATAATGAAGTTAATGATATGGCAAGAATCACACTCGCAAACAAACGGATATATATATATATATATATATATATATATATATATATATATATATATATATATATATATATATCCCACATTTAATTTTCAGAAAAGAGGTAACACTTAGTTTTTAAATTTCCTTAAAAATCATTTAATCACCAGTTACTTACCATCGCCTGAAGAAGTACAATCATACAACTCTTCTAATAAAAAATGTAATAATAATATATTACTCTACGTTGTATTAAAAGTAAAAGTTTCTTTCTTAAAAGTAAATAATGCTACAGTGTATTTTTACTCCTTCTGTTCTTTCTCTCATTTGTATATATATATATATATATATATATATATATATATATATATATATATATATATATATATATATATATATAGTAAGACAAATTAAAAAAAGTTTTTGTGACGGGTTTTATCAGATAGGATATCGTCGGACGGCTGAAAACGCCACAAAAACTTATATATATATATATATATATATATATATATATATATATATATATATATATATATATATATATATATATATATATATATACACGCACACAATGCTAATAACATCGGTTAAAATGATATAATTTAAACTTTAGTCAAGGGGAACAAAATTGTCAAAATTCTCAATAAATTGCTCATTAGCTATCTATACCAATAATTATTGTATCAGATATATTAAATGTTTATGATACTTATCAAAGATTGTCTCAAAGATTCGCGATTCTTCGCTCTTCGTCTTATCTAGGTCCTGAGGGTCGAAACATCACGAAACTCTGAGTCGATCTACGATAAGTGGACTTTTTAACTATTTACTAAGACTTAAGAAGACATAAGCATAAAAGCGAGATGTTTCCTTCTCTCTCGTTTGCATATACTTGAGTGAATTGTGAAGAGGCAAACCGTGGAGAAGGAGGGGGCACGTAGAAACGGGGGTAGTCGTCCAAGCAACGTGTAATTCCGCCTAACAGCAGAGCACTGGTTTTTCGTGTGTTTATATGTTTGCTAATCTAGACACATATTTATCTGATGAAGAAAGGGAAAAGGGAGAAAGGATGTAGCAGATTCGTCATGATTACTGCTACTACGATGAGGAATATTTGAGTGACTCAGTAAAATTGTTGCTCTCCAACGGACAGAACGGCTTAGAAAAGAACCGATAGAATTTAAACGAGTTATTAACATAAAATCCTAGCTTTTTACTCATATGACAAATAGGAAGGAATAAAATCTACTAAAACACACACATATATATGTGTATAGATTTTCCAAGCTACGCTTGGATGTGGCTCAAGGCTGAAAGTAAGGATCGAACTCACTACTCAGACGTAATTGTTCTAGCGAGAATGCGTGCTAACCATTACATCACCTTGAGGTGCCCATATGCATGCATGTATATAACGCATACACAAACATTCTGTTTCATGCTAGATGCAATCGTCAGGCCATATATATATATGAAATGGACAAAGACCGACAATTATTATTTTTTTAAGACCTTTTTATACGTTCTTTTTATCGATACAAATATTTTAAGTAAATGCTCTGTATTATAATAAACAGTATTAACAACATTTACCGGCCTGAATGTCCGAGAAAATTTCATAGAAAATATTCGTTCTCCGACAGGAATCGAACCTGTATCCTATACGGACCCGTCATATAACCTGACGTGCCTTTACCGATGAGCCACAGAGGCGCGTTCGGTTAGCAAGGTCGATTTTACTGTATTAAAACACAATTCTCCATGATTTTCTCCCATACATTCATATCTGCTCAATGCGTATCCAAATGACGCCACACATTATGAAATGAACAAAGTTCGATTCCTGTCGGAGGGCGCATATTTTCTATGAACATTTCTCGGACATTCAGGTCGGTAAATGATGTTTAATACTGTTTATTATAAACCGAGCATTTACTTAAATATTTGTATCTATAAAAAGAACATATATATATATATATATATATATATATATATATATATATATATAGATAGATAGATAGATAGATAGATAGATAGATATCACTTTAAACGTTATTTTTAGTGGATACCCATGATTAAGTAGACGCTGCATTTATTTTTTAAACATTATATTTAATTTCGTCTACTCGTCTGAATGTTCGAGAAATCATATTAAATCGATTCTGTGACCCGATTTGCGGGAGAAACTGTCGTCACATCCGACGTGCTTTTAACTGACTCGCTCCCCGATTAAGCAAAGTTCTACACCACCATTTATGCCCATATCTCTCGTTCAGGTCCCCTGAAAATTCATAGCTGACCAGTTTCGTATCCAAAACATGAACAAAGCAATTGCCATATCCTGTTCAACTATCGAACCCTCTTCCTTAAGCAGAGAGGAACCCGGACGAGAGTTTGCCGAAGGGCAAAGATTCGTCCGGGGAGGTAGACAGACCTTGAACCCGTTTATGCGGGTTCTAAGGGAATATTTTTGGCCGAGCCTACGGGGTCGGAGAACCCGAGGTAAACTCGGCCTTGTACCACATACATCCCTCGTTGGGGGGCTATTAAATATTAACAGTACTCTAGCCTGTTCAACTGTCGAACTCTCTGCCTTGAGCAGAGAGAAACCCGGACGACCCTTTGCCGTAGGACAAAGTTTCGTCCGGGGAGGTAGACAGGCCCTGAATCCGTTTATGCGGGTTCTAAGGGAATCTTTTTGGCCGAGCCTACGGGCTCGGAGAACTCACGGTAAACTCGGCCTTGTGCCACATACATCCCTCGTGGGGGCCGGGGCTGTTAAATTATTAATCCGACATACGTTTACCACTTGAAACATTAACTTTAGTGGATACCCATATTTGAGTAGACCTCTTGTTTATATATTTAAACGGTATATTTATTTGTATATATAACATGCACATATGTGTGTGTGTGCGTCCGTTTGTGTTCGTGTTTCAGATGGTATATTCATTCTTTAAAATTTTCTATATTTATGATTGAAGAGTGTTCAGTATCGGAGATGCAGCAGCGTGGCCAAAAGAATCAAGATCGCTTGGTGAGCGTCGGTATTTACCCAAGACCTCTCCACAAGGCGGGATGTGGCACAAGTCCGTTTTTTTTTTTTTTTTTTAACGTGGGGTAATTCCTAGCCCGTAGGCTCGGGCCAAAATCACTCGTAGACCCCGTATACACGGGCTCGAGTAGCTGTCTGCCGCCCCAGACGAGACTCTGCCCTTCAGCATGGTCTCACCTGGGTTCCTCTTTGTCCGGAGGCAGAGAGGTCGACGAGCAGATCACCACAACTTGCGCTGGTTTTTATATATAGGCCACTGGGAATGCTGCGGACGTGAAGAAAATGATTTATGTTTTAGGTCGTTTATAGTTTGAATCTTGTGTTTGAGTCATTTATTTTTATTTATTGCTTTTAGATACCTTCTTCGGTTCTAAGGTTTGGTATTTCAAATAATGTTTATTGGATTTTAGTCTTTTATATTTTGATGTAGCTTCATGTAATGTAGTAGGGATTTGTTTTTGTGTCTGCATTTGGAAATGATCTCTGATCATTTATGTAGTATATATTGATCCAGGAAAGTGATTGACATGGGAATGTGATTATTGCTATCTTCTCTTCAAATCAAATATTACTTGTTTTGAGGGGTAGTTGGTGTTGTTTTTTATATTTTCCATTTTCATTTTTATGTGCTTTGGCTTGTGGTTTGGGATTCCATATATGTTTTGAAAGTGATGTTCTATGTGCATATTTATTTTATTTTTTGTTAAATGAAGTTTTGTGTGAATAGCTTCTCTAGTGAGCTTTAGTTACTCCTATATATTTTTGTGTTTCCTTTAAATCTTAAAGTAGCTTGGTATGCTACATTTGTGTGTAGGCAGTTACCATTTAGTGAGTATTCGGACTATGTTTTGTAGTTACAGATAAGTTTGTTGGGGACTGTGGTGTACTGTGATTTTTCTGTTATTTTCATGATCTGTTTATTTTCGGTTCAACTGAAGCTAAGTTTTACAGTATTTATGCTGAATACTTTGTGCAGCCATTTGGGGAAATGTCTGTAGACGGGTTTGTTGAATATTTTTCTATATATATATATATATATATATTTTCATTTTATTATACGATGGGTTGAACAGTAACGTGTTTCTATTTTTGGTTATTAATTGTTCTGTTTAATGTAAATGCTAGATTTATCGAAAATCATATATATAATATTCTCTATGTTGTTCATTCTATTTGTTTATCTCTCTCTCTCTCTTTCTCTCATTTTCTCTCTCTTTTCTTCTTTCTTTGTTTCTCTCTCTCTCTCTCCATATATATATATATATATATATATATATATATATATATATATATTCTTACTTTAAATTCATTTGTCGTGTATGAAGGGCATGAGGCATTATTTTGTGGCTTTCGGTGTCGATTTTAGATTAAAGGTCGCAGCTCAGTCAGTCGACCGTCCCGGGAGAAAAGAGCGATTATGTACACACACGTTCGAATCTGGATTCACGGGTCAACAAGGACTATGGAGTGGCAATGTGAGTTCATCCAGTGCGTTCTCACAAACAAAACAAAAATTTAAAATATAAAAATAAATAAAACACGTGTTCATATGTTTCTTTTGTAACAAACTTTCTGTTAGCCATCCTCTCGCCCTCTCCTTTCTTTTCTTACTCTTTCTCTCTCTTTTTTCTCTCTATTTTCTCATGTTCTGCCTTTCTCTCCTTCTCCTTCATTCTTTCTCTCTCTCTTTTTTTTCTCTCTGTGTGTTTTCTCATTTTCTGCCTTTCTCTCCCTCTTCTCTATTCGTTCTCTTCCTCTTTTTTCTCTCTATTTTCTCATCTTTTGCTTTTCCATTCCTTCTCTTCGTTCTCTTTCTCTCTGTAATTCTCTTTTCTTTCTCTCTCTGTTTTTCTCTCTCTCTATCTCTATCTTTTTTATTTTCTCCTTTACTACCTTTCTCCCCCTCTCCTCAATTCTATTTCTCTTCCTTTTTCTCTATCTTCCTTTTCCTTCTCTCTTTTCTATTTTCTCATTTTCTGCCTTTCTATTCCTCTCCTTCGTTCTCTTTCTCTCTCTTTATTTTTCTTTCTCTCTCTCTCTTTCCCCTCTCTCTGCTTTTCTTTCTCTCCTTTCTTTCTTTTTTTATTTCTTTCTATTTTCTCATTTCCTGGCTTTTTCTTGCTTTCCTTCGTTCTCATTCTCTCTCTCTCTCTCTTTCCCTATCTTTCTTTCTCTTTCCGCCCCTCTCTTTCTTTTGCCTATCTCTCTTTGTTTTTATCCATTTTTTTCTCCCTGTGCCTTTCTCTCGCTTTCTCTTCCTGCCTTTTGCTCACTCTCTTTCACACTCTTTACCCATTTCTATGTCTTTCTCTCTCTCTCTCTCTCTCTCTTTCTTGCCTTATCTCCTTTCCTTTTCTTTCTCTATCTCTCAAACGTAAGTATGCGCTTAAGTTTTCTATCTGTCCTTTGCTTTCTCGATAATCAAAAATATTTTCTTGAAGTAACTTCAGTTCTCAATTGCTATAAATTTCAACCTCAGTTTCAAAAGACCTTTCAAGTGTCAATATGGAGAAGGAAATGTTAACCTAGAGTACGAGGGGGGGAGTGGACGCACCCATAGAAAGTCGATTTTTGTATTTTCACCACGACAAGTGAGTAATAGAATCCGTTTATTCAGGGGATTAATAGATCTGTGCATTAACAAGTCAGAAAAGGATTAAGCAACGATACTGATCCTAAGCATATTGCCTTAAAGAATAAAAGTTATCAGGAGAGGAAGAGCGACGAGGATAAGTTGCAACTCTTCCAGTGGCCTAGTCAGAGTCCTGACCTTAACCCAATTGAAAACCTTTGGGCGATAATGGACAAGCTTACCCGTAATAGGAAAGTTAACACGGAAAATGAGCTTTTTCGCGAATTAAAGGAATGCTGGGAAAATCTGGCGAAGAATGTTTACTTACTAAAAAATTTAGTCTATACCGTACCACTAAGACTTAAGGTTGCGATTAAAGCAAAAGATTACCCAGCAAAATACTAAATCATTTTTGACTTGTATAATGTACACCTGTATTAATACCCTGTATTAATAAACGAATTCTATTACTCACCTGTCTTAGTAAAAATACAAAAATCGACTTTCTGTTGGTGCGTCCATTTTTTCGCCTCGTACTGTAAGTACTAAAGGGAAGAAATATAAAAATGCAATCAAACTATTCGATCATTACAGAAGTTCGTGTCTAATTAATTTAAAACAAAATGTTATATACGCAGAAAAAAAAACATTTTCACGCCAAGTGCATAGTCTCCATTGCTTTTAACAATTGTCTCCCATCATTCTACAAGCTTCTTGATGCCAAAACTTTGTTTTTTTTTGTCGGAATAACGTTATGGGGTATTTTTCAACTGAAAGGGTCATTTTTTTGCCATTTAAATTGTTCAGCAGCGACCGGAACAAATAAAAAAGGAGTCAAATCAATGAATACGCCGGGTGCTGAGGGTATTCCATTTCAATTCTTTTAGCTTCTGCAAGATCTGTTTTACGACATGCAGCGTTGTGTTGCAATGGTGGAAAATGACACCTTTTCGATTTACCAAAATCGGCCGTTTTTTGTTTTTTTTTTAATAGCCGCTTTGAGATTGCAGTTAAATGTTTTATCGGCTTGAAGAAGCTCAAACAGAAATATCCGTTTGCAATCCCACCGAACGGACAGCAACACTTTCATTCGATGCAAGCTCGCTATCGTCACGGGTTCTACACATTCACAAGTTTCCAGCTCCGTTTGCGTCGAACGTTATCATAAACGGTTCATTTTTCATCGCCTGTAATAATTCTAACAACAAAAAAAGGAGGCTCCTTTTCGTGGCGCAAAAACACGATCGAACTTGTTTTGTTCCGTCAGAGAATGTAGCACCTA
Organism: Acanthosepion esculentum; assembly: GCA_964036315.1. NCBI lineage: Eukaryota > Metazoa > Mollusca > Cephalopoda > Sepiida > Sepiidae > Acanthosepion > Acanthosepion esculentum. The sequence continues at coordinate 5,143,914 of OZ038478.1, forward strand.
CGTTTCGAGATTTGGAAAAGACCCCAAATCTCTTCAAATGATGTAAGGCGGTTGAGATATCGATTCTCAAGTTCTTAGCAATCTCTTCCGTCAAAATCTTCAGTTTTTTTCTCCACGATGCCAAGTAGTCCGCCTTCATCGACGCCAGAAGGTCGTCTGGAACGCGGTTAATCGTTTAGGCTAGAATCACCCTAACGAAAATTGCCAAACAACTTTTTGACTAGAGCACCATCTAAATAAACCTTCTGAATGCTGCTTTTCTTCATTTTATTTTGTCACAGTCCCGACACAGGCTCCTTTCCAAAACTCATAGAGCATAATATGGCGAAAGTGCAACTTTCCATCTACCCTCTTTAAGGCATTCATTCGCAGCTGAATGATGCAATGATACATCTGAGGTTTTCTGTCGACAGAAACAAATATACATTTGGTATCGCGCAGTTTGTTTAAATAGAGTTCGAACTTTCGTTAAGCATTAATCAATTTCATGTGCCCTGTACGCTCGCCAGCTTTCTCGAAAACACATCTCGTCATCGTTATCGTCAAGGTTGACAATGTGTGTTAGAGCTTGTTGCAGCAACTACCTGAACATATGGGATATTCATCGGAGAGTGATGTTGCACAGTATCTCACGCAACCATTCGCTTTGTATTAACAACATTCAATACCCATCATTCTCTCATAAGTACCTTTATTTATGTGCCGTGTCCATCCAGTCCGTGGGCGATCATGGCTCTCTACAACTTCCTATCTTTTGCAAATCAAAACAATGTTTGTCCCCTTACTATCCTTTCCAGTCTTTCTTCGGCCACACAAGCTCGTTAGGTAGATTGCCTTGGATTTATTATGTTCTGTAAATGTCAAATTCTCCAAACCTGCTTTCCTCATTATTTGTCCCAGTAATTTCAACTGTCTCTTTCTGTATCTGTCTATATTTCTGAGATGAGGTATTATGCACATTATTTACATTATTCGGACAATTGTCCTCATCTTTGTCGCCATATTTATTACAACGTTTCGACCGTTGTACGCTCCGGCCTTCTTCAGGTGGTTGGAATGTTGAACTGAACCCTTTATTTCGCTCACTGGGGTAGACTGTTCTAGTTCCACGTGTCATGTTTAATGGATGTCAGTTATCAGTTATCTCCTGTTAATTTCCCTCTGAAAGTTCTCCACTACCTTAACCGGGTATTGAACTCACACTCTTTGGGTCCTGTCACTGGATCTAACTAACACCTTTATCCACTGCGCCATGTGTCCTTGTGAACTTTCAGAGGGAAATTGACTGAAGATACCTGATAAATGACACCCATTAAACATGGCACGTGGAACTAGAACAGTCTACCCCAGTGAGCGAAATAAAGGGTTCAGTTCGACATTCCAACTACCAGAAAAAGGCCGGAGCGTACAACGGCCGAACCGTTGTAATAAATATGGCGACAAAGATGAGGACAATAGTCTGAATAATGTAAATAATGTCTCTTTCTGGTTATAAGAAACTGTCTTTTTGGTCCCAGTTTTCCTTGAGATTTTCACGTTGTTCATATGTTCATATTTCAATATTTTCAGTTGCTGCAAAAATATATAACACACATTGTAAGCTTTAAATGAGTCCAATCAAATAATAATAATAATCGGAAATAGTTCATGATTTCAAAGCTGTGGGAACATAGTCATATTTCACATGTGTTTATCGCTTTTTATGAGAGGAATTCGGTTCTTTTCTTCTTTGCTTTTCTAGGCCAATTTTCACCAACGTGTCTTGGATTTGCGCAGAAGCAAGTGCAAACGAATTATTCCACGCATGTGTGACTCTGAATGCATTACAATAAACTTATTACATTACTGACCCCTTGTCAAGGTTGACTATGGAAGTAAAAGATTTCGTTTGCGTTTTCTACTGTTGTGGTGGGATCCACCTAATCTGCATAGGTGCCTACCAACTATATAAATAATGGTTGATACCGGAAGAGGAGGAAAAGGAATCACGAGATCCAACTAGAGACTCTGATCGACTGCGACTAGTCAACACATTCTCCAGGAACGTCTTCCCAGAAATATACAGAAATACTATATGTACTTCTTGTGTACACTTTCTTGTTATAATACATTCTTGTTCCAAGTACATTTTGTGTTGCATTATTATTCCATGCAATAGGCGAGATTCAACATTGAGTCAAGACTCAACATCTACCAAAACCAAAACTATAGACCAGGGGTCCTCAGACATTTTCCTCCAGCGTACCCTTTCATTCCTCCCGACTGTGTTGACGTACACTTTCATTCCGCCCGACTGTGTTGGCGTACCCTTTCATTCTGCCCGACTGTGTTGGCATACCCTTTCATTCCGTCCGACTATGCTGGCGTACCCTTTCATTCCGTCCGACTGTGTTGGTGTACCTTTTGAGAAAACTGTTCGTGTTATTGTGTTCCAAGTCAAACATGGTGGATATTCGCAACTGGTCATTGGATAGCCGATCAGAAGTGGAATACAGGAAACAAAATGTCGTTTTCTAACGGGAAAAATGACGGAAGGTTCGCAAAATTCTAATCATAGAAAGAGGAGCGAAGTGCCGAAAACACGAGATATTTTTTTCTCCTGTAATTCCTGTAATATGTGTAGTCTGGTTTGAGAAAGTCTGTAATTGATATCGGAGAGTTGTTTGTTCAAAGCTGATATTCTATCTATAGCTTTCTCGCCCTCTTTAACTACCATCGCGACATAACAGTGAACAGGCAACGGACGGGTTCATGTCTTTTGTAATAGAATTAGCCTGAAGTGAATATAATGAGCCTCAGAGGAAATTCAATTTGCTCACCACTACACACCTCCAAACCCTTAGGAGAATCGCCGTAGCGTAATGGTTAGCCAGCCTAGTGCTGTTGACCTTAAATAATGACTTTTTAAAAAAATTTAAACCAAGTGGTAGCGGATTAAAGACTTGGTTAAAGTACATCTAGTTCCTTGGCAGTTGTGAGTTCAATCCCTAGGTCTGGTAGTGCCTCAAAATCAGATCCGCTGTTTCAGTGGAAGAAATGGTCAAGCGACACAAAGGTGAATAACATGAATGACTATTAACTGATACGAGTTATCTCCCCTAATCCTGGAAAGTTGAAGGAGAAAAATATTGAATAAACGGTGCGAATCGAGTACGAAGAGTGACACCTAAAGAAGGCCTAAGAGTACAACGGCCGAAACGTATTTGTTATAACCATAATCGGTAGGCGATCGTAGCGTGATAGTTAATTAGTATGTCTGGTGCTGTAGCGAGTTCAAATTCACTCCACAGCCATGTGCTAGACTTTATAATTTTTATAAGTAATATTTTTTCTGAATGTTGTTACGTCAGAGTTCACCTATCCATCTTGCAGAACAATTTGTACGCAGACAATCATCCTTGTGTACTCTGCTTGCTTTACCCCAGTTTAGTAAATGTGGGTCCCTATAGATAAATTTTGTACGCCTACTCCTATACCGTGATGATTAAAAAGAGTGTGAATTCACTGCGACGGAAACTCACAATGCAATTTGACTACGAAGCGAACTTTCCAGCTGTCACGCTTCGAGATTCTTCCATAGTAACAATAGTAAATTTTGGACCATATCGCTTGAGGATGCTGAAAGGTTGAAACCAAGGTAGCGTGATTGGTTGATCTAAGTTTTTAAACTTAAAAGCTATGCATGTTAAATTTTTATTTTATTTTCTTATATATATATATATATATATATATATATATATATTTGTTTTAGGATATTACACCGAAAACATGTAAAATTGCTACACAATTGGAATCGTGTTTCAACGCATATCAATGCGTCTCATCAGGTGATTGTAAATTACTGCCGAGTAAATGATTTGGGGGGGATTTAAAAGCAAAATACAACCTCTTTTTTCGAAAAAAAAAAGAAGCTTTTAATGCTTGAGAGCTTTACTCAGATCAATTACAGAGTTGTATCCTAAACGACCTTCCTTTGTATGTTTCTAGAATAGCAGAGGTAGAGCAAACGTTTGCATGAGGCGAGACTGGCAAGAAATATCAGCTAAACAGCTTACTATCTAAAATATAAATCATAAGTGTGATTTTCTAAGTGTAGCTTAGATATGGCACAAGGCCGAAAGTATGATGATCGAATTCACTATTCAGTCGTAATTGATTTAGTGCGACAAGCTTGCTAACCACTGCACCACGCCGCAGTGCCCTAATATAAATCATAATTCTGTTGTGTTCGTGGGGAGAGAATTCTACCTTCGTTCTACATCTGATAAAACAATTCGACCCACTCTTTGTAGCCTATGCGGGAAAACGATGTGTTTCCAAGATTATCAGACGCCAAAGTTGATAATGATGTTTGTTGTACTGCAAGCGAGAAAGATATTTGCCTCCGAAACTCTGGAGATGAAGAAGCCAATAGTAGAAAAAAACCTGCAATTAGAATTAGAATGGGTTAATAGTCCCTGAGCTCTTTTGTGCAGGAGTCACAGTTTCTTCTCGAAAATGTCCAGCGTTGATGAAATTAAGACAGAGTTCCATATGGTCTGTCACCCTCAGCTCAAAGAATCCGTATCTGGCAACCGTTTTCGAGTGCTGTTTCATCAGGTGAGATGAGTGCTTGCATTCAAGAACGTTCTCAATGGATTTCTGGGAAACAACAAACCATCGAGCTACAATAAATACCTCTATTGAAGAACTGCTTAAAAGTTACTACATTCTAATGCACCAAATGCCACTCGACTGAATAGGAAGTTCTATCCTCACTACGCGCGTCATACATTCGGCCTTGTGCCATATCTAGGCTACGCTTAGAAAATCACCATTATGATCTATATTTTATATAGCAAGTTGTTGAGTTGATATTTCTTGCCAGTCTCGCTTCATGCAAACGTTTGCTCTCCCTCTGCTATTCCAAAATCATAGAAAGGAAGGACATTTAGTGTACAAACCCTGTAATTCCAATATATTAAAATCGTCACGTACATCCCACTTGTAATCATCTTGTTTGATCTTTGCGAATAAGATGTCTATATTTCCGTAATCTTAAGTGTACAGAATGTCCAAGAAGAAGAGTCGGTGTTGGTGGCCAATGTAAAAAAGCATCTCCTTCAAACCTTTCTGTAGAGTTGCCATTGTTTTCCCTCTAATCTGAAATTGTTTGGATCGAATCTTGTGCTATTCCCGAAGAGATAGATAGATAGATAGATAGATAGATAGATAGATAGATATGAAAAGAATGAGAAAATATCTTTTTTTTTTAAATTCCCCATGTATAATACACATTCATCCATAATATGCACACCTAAAATTGTGCTGAAAGTGTGGAAAATGTTTCTACTCATACGCACCCCCTGTTTGCTGATCAAAACCTATAGATTGTACATAAATAAATTTCATTAACCGTCCAGGGTAAGACGATAAACTACATCCAACATCAAGACCTCTGATCAGGAGGCTTTGAGGAGCGTGGAATCACCTCTTAATTGTTGGTGCTCCCAGGTCCACCCTGATCCCGGGTGGTAGCACCTGTTAGGCTCCCAGCTATGGGCAAATAGTTAACCCCGAAACTGAGGTAAAAAGCATTATGAAAGTGTAAAAATAGGTTTTAATACCAGAAATACTTTGAAAAAAATTATTACCAGAAATAAATTTTTGAAGGAAAAAACTATTACCAGCAATACGTTTTATTTAAAATAATATTACCAGCTATACAATTTTGAGGAAAAATTATTACCAGAAATAGATTTTTGACAAAACAAAAATATTACCAGGAAAAAAATAAGTTGTCGGCATTAAGTGACCCACTGAGGTTGATATACCGTAAAACAAAACAAACCAATCCAACCAAAATTTCATTTAAAAAAAATGGTTTTAAACATAGAATAATATTATTCTAATTTAGTTTTTATGATAATTTTATTTTACTGCAATTTTTAAAAGATATTTTTGTAATTGTGCATAATACGCACCCAGCCCCGATTTTGCATATTATTTTTTAGAAAATAATGTGTATTATACATGGGGAATTACGATAGATAGATAGATAGATAGATAGATAGATAGATAGATAGATAGATAGATAGATAGATAATGAACTTCATCATTGACCTATTAACCTATGTATATATCTTCTTACACAAGTTGTGAGTTTGTAGTTTTCAATAAAGAACAGTGATAACGAATGAAAGTCAATGCGTTCGTAAAAAAGCGGCCGTCTGCCGAAAGCAGGCCAAAGGTAACTCCTTGAGTTCTCTCTCTCAACTGAATCTTCTTTACAAGTTCATCAAACCAGCTTCAAAGCTTATGAAGGAAACATGTTTTTAGAACAGTTGATGGGAGCAGTTGATGGAGAAACGATATCAAGGAAAGTGGGATGAAGCTATGATGAAACTATGATAGGCGACTACGTAAAGAATTTGGTTCAAGAAGAAAGTTGAGATCCCACGAAAGACGTACCCGGTAAATTGCTCGAAATCAATTGCTCGACATTAATTTGCTCGAAATCAATTGAACTATCAATTGCTCGAAAGGTAGATTGCTAGAAACCTGTGGTTAAAAAAATACAACTACATTGTTTCTAATATTTAATATAAGATGATATAATACAACTTTATTGTTGTTAACTGAACAGTTAAAATTAAAGAACGACTACATTTATAGAGCAGGTCTTATATTTTTTCTCGAAAGGCAGTTTGCTCGAAATCTGTGGCGAAAAATAAAATAAAACACGTGCTAAACATTTCCATTTTTTTTTTTTGCACATTTCCAGTAAATCTTATTGTTCACTGTTTTGTCCTTAATATATAGATATCCATCCAAACACAATTTCTTCCTTCCTTTTTCGCTCTCAACAAAAGTTATGTCCATTACTAGGGCTCGAGATCTCCAAAATTACTGAAACAGAAATAGAAAACAAATATAGAGAAAAAAAATCCAAGACTGCTAAAGTTGAGTGTCGTGGCTCCTTTTATATCCAGCTCCGTTGACGGGTCGTGAGACGGCGCAGTTTACGTGGGGCTTCGAGCTTCGAAATTAGTTCGAGCAATCTGCCTTTAAGCAATTGATAGTTTGAAAATTTATTTTTCGAGCAATTGATTTCGTGCAATTTACTGTCGAGCAATTGATTTGGAGCAATTTACTGTCGAGCAATTGATTTGGAGCAATTTACCTAGATCCCACGAGAGAAGTTCACATTTCGGCTGACTAATCTTATTTATGTCTTGAGTGACCCAAGTAATTACAGTTTTGTAATTGTATCTCGATATATTATTATTATATTATATCTCATTATATTTATTGTAATACTAAATTTTCTGCTTTTATGTCTTTCTTCGTGTACACAAATTAATTTGATTTTCATATAAAGCATGTCAAATTTGGTAAAGAAACAAAAAACTGTAACGAAAGAGAAATTTCATAAAATTTTGTCAGCTATTGTAACTGAAGAGTAATGCACTTGGTGACCCTAACTAATACTTCTGCCTTTCCTGCTTCGTACCTAATTGTGCAGATGTTTTTGGAGTGCATTTTACCTCAGCGATGCTCTCTCAAATCAGCCATGACAAACGGCCAGTGTGTCAGTGGGGCTGAGAATACAAGCCCCGAATAAAAGGATATCGCTTCTTGCCCGTCACCTGCAGCTTTCGTTTTAATGATATGTAAAGTAGATTTTAATGTCCGCTAACTTTGAAACGAGGGGGGAAATTGTGTTAATAAAAAATGATTACCCTCCGCCTACCTCCCGCCCATCTTGCTAAGAGAACGTACCGTACTCGGAATTTTCCAACTTCCTGTATGGAAAGAGGAGAAAAAGAGACGGCTGATCGAACAAACAAAAGAATTCAAATGTCGTATGAACGAAAGAGTGTTAGAGTAAGGATAAGAAAGAAAGAAAGAAAGAAAGAAAGAAAGAAAGAAAGAAAGAAAGGAAGAAAAGCTAGAAAGGGAAAAGAAAAGAAAAAAAAGGCAAAAGAGAAAACCGAAAGAAAAAATGGCGGCAATGCAGAAGAAAGAAAAAGGCAAATATGAAAAGAAATAAGATAAGAAAAAAAGAAAAGAAAAAGACAAAACTTCTTTTTCAAGGCAAAAAAGAAAAACAGACAAGAAAAATGTTAATACTTCTGTTATTTACTAAGCTTAGTTTGGTACAAGGACACAAATCTGGAGCACCCAAATGTGGTTACGTATTTCAAACGATGAACTTTTTTCTTTTGTCATATTTTATTGTTGGCCGTTCGGACCGAAAGAAACCAGTCATGCGAGAAGACAAAGATTGTAAAATGCAACATTTCCAGGCGACAGTGATAGACACATGTCCCCTTTGTGAGGTCAGACATAAATGACGGGCAGGTTATTATTGGGACACGGTTCTATTCCACTTCACAATACATTTGTTAATAGAACAATTGGCTTACAAATTAGACAGAGTTAGTGAATAGTTTTATATTCTGGGCCTAATATCGCATTAAAATGATTGACAATTATTAGGAAAAAAAGGTTTGTATGTCTCAGAAAGAGAACTCAAAAGGAAACTATTTGCTAAAATCATGAAGTCGAAGAAAGTTGAAACTTTTTGCAGAAGTATGTGTTACACTCTTGCCCTGCAACTTTCTTAGCAGATAGATAGATAGATAGATAGATAATGAACAGGCATAGATAGATAGATAGATAGATAGATAGATAGATAGATAGATAGATAGATAGATAGATAGATAATGAACAGGCATAGATAGATAGATAGATAGATAGATAGATAGATAGATAGATAATGAACAGGCATAGATAGATAGATAGATAGATAGATAGATAGATAGATAGATAGATAGATAGATAATGAACAGGCATAGATAGATAGATAGATAGATAGATAGATAGATAGATAGATAGATAGATAGATAGATAGATAGAGCGTTGGTATCAAAATCAACGATTCATTTGAATATGGCGTACTCTTAAACTGCCAGTAACCATACAGTTCTGCGTCCATACTATCTATACAAATGCTCTGTCCCCGACATTATGCACTCTTCTGCAAATATCGCTAATTTTAAATAATTTCATTCCATAAATTTATAAAAATATATATATACATATCCATATGTGTATGCGTTTGCTTTCGTTCTCTCTTTTTCTTTCTCTCTCGTTTTCTCTCCTTCTCTCTCTTCCTTTCTTTTTCTTTCTATTTTTCCTTTTTTCTTTTTATCTTCTTTTCTTTGATACCGTCATATTGAAACAAAAAATAAACCTGAACCAAAAAATAAAGTAAAATAAACTAAATTTACTTAAAATCTTGAAATAGAAAAACTTTTACTGAATTCAAAGGCATTACTGTTTAGCAACCCCCCATATATATATATATATATATATTAGGGACCTCCACATTTTTGGCATAAATATTCGATACCTCAGGTTTAAAATTGAATTTTGAAAATGAAAAATCTTTCTTGAAGATTTTATTTTAGCTTTAATTGAAAGTTTCATAATTAAATTTATTACTTGCATTAAGTAAAATATTCTGGTGTATTTCAGATAGTAATTATATAGATTGGAATGTCAAATTTAATTTCGATTTCTTAAAATTTTCTTAAAAGCTGCCATTTTCTTAATTTTAAGAAATTTGTAAACAAACCAAAAATTTTTCTATTTTAAAATTCTTTCAAAAAATAAATATATATTTCTGACACGTTATTTTAGTAAAATTGGAAAATTTAAAGTTAAATTAATCTGATTTGAAAGAACTATTACTTACTTATAAGATAAAAAAATATATATACAACCAATTAACGATTGGTCCTGTTCATCTGATCCAACGTTTAATAGATTGCTGATATATGACAGCTACTATGGATGACCCGATTGTCAGAATTCTAATGAACGCATTTTTTGGTTTTTAACTACCTCGTAATTTTTACAAATGAACATATTTTCCACAGTTATTTAATATTTTATTGACTTTAATTTACCTTTCGAAGATGCAAAAATAAAAAAAATTGAAAATACTATAAAATTTTCATCAATTAATTTTATAATTTAATAACGAATGAATTACCATGATTATTCAATTGAAGTATGTCCCACACTAATGTAAATACATGAAATAAAAATATTTAGCGAAATAGAAATTGAAAAAAGGAAAACTTAGTTTAAGATTTAAACTTTTAAAGCTGGATAGAAATTTTGAAAACCTGTTGAAACGTAACTGAAGCGACATAATAAAGGGACAAAATTTTTAGATTATAATAATGGCAATTTCAGTCTATCGTACATGACAATAATGAACGTATTAAGTAAAAAAAATACAAAATAAAAAATTATTTTAAAAACAGAATAACACAAATAAGTTGATTAATCTTTTCAATTTTGGATTTGTAAATTTGTTTCCACTTAATTATTATATCCTCCTCAGGGTGCTGTCCCTCACACCGCAAGACCGCCTATGCACCCACGCAAGATTATGCTTTGTGTCTGGTGGACAGGTCGTCAAGTTGTTCATTATGAACTGCTACCAACGGGCCAAACGGTCACTGGAGACCTATACTCGCAGCAATTGAAACGTGTGCAACAGGCATTGCGCCAGAAGGAGCCAGCACTGGTGAATCGCAAAGGTGTGTTTTTCCTCCATGACAACGCCAGGCCGCATGTCGCGCGAGTGGTCAGGGATACCATACAGCAGCTTGGGTGGGAGACTTTGTGCCATCCACCTTATTCACCTGACCTTGCGCCATCCGATTACCAACTCTTCCACTCCCTGGATAATCATCTTCGTGGGAAATCCTTCACCAATGAAGCAGACTTGCGCAAAGCCCTCACGGACTTCTTTGCGTCAAAACCCCCCGAGTTCTACCGCAAGGGCATTGAACAGCTGGAGACACGTTGGCAGAAGGTGCTGGATGCCGATGGCGATTACTTCGAAGACTAAATATAAGTTACACATACTGTGAAGCGTTTTCTTTTATTCCTTTAAAAACGGACAGAACTTTTTGGTTACCTTGTATTTAACAGTTAAAATATTTAATCCTTGAAAATGGCTAAATGTATAGCCGAAAGCGCTCGGATAAAAAGAACATTCGGACAGTTTTTATATAATTTATCATCAGAAAAGAAAAAAATTATTAGATCGCATGAGAAATTGTATAAAAAACTGAATACAAGCACATTGTCTGTCGTATTCAATGAAATATATATAAACAAAAATAAAAACTTCAAATTCAATTATATTAAATTAAAAGCATTAGTTCTGTTTCATCTTCAAGCGAATTTTTTTAAGCATGGTAATTCCTGTGTAGCAATGAAACCCTATTTTTAAATCAGTTAATTTATAATATTTATGGTCTGTAAATTTACATTGAGCACTGTTTTGTAAAAAAAAATATCAATAAGAACACTGGGTTACATATCTTGCCACTCTTCCTTTTTTTACTATAATATATATATATATATATATATATATATATATATATATATATATATATATATATATATATATATATACTACAAATCTGTATAATTGCCTTAAATAGGACAGGTGTTACTATCTTAATAATGAAAAAATGGAATTTCTACGGAACCTTTCGACCAGCCCATCGTCAGAGAAAAATTGTTGGCAAACATTATTAAACAAGGGAAACAATTTAAGTGGACTAAATGGGATAAATAGTTATTTAGCAGAACGTCCCCCTTCGCTACCGGGTGTGACCTAAGGTCTAGTTTTATAGTGGGTTTAACGACAATATACCTGGAAAAATCTCCCAAGCTCCTTGTCATTTTCCCTTTTGGGGATGCCTCACGCGCCAGGCAATGAACCCAGCCCCCATCCGGAGCAGAGGTATTGCCTGGATGGGAGCTCCCCCCACCCCAACTGGCTAAATGGGATAAATATTCCAATCTGGATAAGACGGGGTGAGTTACAAGGTTCAATACGAGCAACAGAGTGGGCGTTCGATTTTGCCATTGGCCAACTGAAAATCCCACTCGTTCTGGCCAATATGCGGAGAATTGGTTTCTGATTCTACACCGAGTACAGTCTTGACATTTATTAAAGATCTTTGAGGTTGTCACTATCAAATTGAGAAAAAACAACTCTTTGTTCGTTCTCTCCTCCTTTTGGAAGAACATTTTTCCCCTCTATCTTGACCAATTTCTGGTGTCTTTGTCAAGTTTATTAGTTAATTTTATTCATGATGTGTGTGTGTGTGTGTGTGTGTGTGTGTGTGTGTGTGTGTGTGTGTGTGTGTGAATGCCTGTAACTCCTTCTCATAATAATAATTGGTTCTTGTCATGCCAATTTGTTACAGTGGGGCACACACACCTTTTCGGTTGAGTTGGGGAGGGGCACTCTGGCTGATGTCACGACAATACACGAGATAGGCCCTATGCCTCCCCCCCCCTCCACTGCAATCAGAACGGAAACAGGAAGCCAAAAACACCTGGGCTTTGCAGAGGTTTGAGAGAAGTCAGCTTGGCCCTTACTATCAAATCTGATGATGAGGAACATTATTGCACGAGAAGTGAGAAAAGGAACGAAAGGGTGAGAAAGAGAAAGGGAGAGAGAAAGGGAGCGGTAAATTAAGTACACACAGTGATTGACATGGAAAAGACATGAACTGAATGAAATATAGATAGATAGATAGATAGATAGATAGATAGATAATGAACAGAACGATATATATATATATATATATATATATATATATATATATATATATATAGATAGATAGATAGATAGATAGATAGATAGATAATGAACAGAATGTGCTGATAAGAGAGTAACTTCGAAAAATAATGCCTCTTATTTTATTAGGTTGGTCCACTACGCCGGGGACAGAGATTTGTTGTATAGTAATAGACGTTGAATATCCTCACCAATAGCATATTTTATTTATTTATTAGCCTTCGTGCGGATAGCATCTGGCAAAATGGTGTCTGACATGAATGTGCATACAAAGCAGAAATGTTTCGTTGAATTACTTCAAGCGGATAAATAGTCATTCATCGACACTTGCTGGACGCTTAGGAGAACCAAACAGTGGATGTGAGCACAGTTAGGCGGTGGCGATGGATACGTGTCTCGTAATCATCGGCTCCATGCGGGAAATAATTAATCGCTGGCAAATATGAATAGCTAATGGTAGTGATATCGTGAAAATAGTCCTTTGCTGCTGAAAACTTCCTTCTCCCAATGGTGCGATTGTGCTGCCTGTGTCTGTTTTTGTTTTGCGTTGGAATAAAAAGATGAATGACTGCAGTTGCTCTCTCACAGACGCGACGTTGCCTCGTTCTGTCTTTTTTACAAATATTTTCACGGTAATTGCTCCGATGAGCTGCTTTCGCTGGTTCCTAGGCCTCATGAATTTAAACGTCCTACGAGGCTGGCATCCCGTTCCCACAACTTCACCGTTGAAACTGTTAGATGTAGACGTCTCTTCTACTCCAATAGCTTCATGTCTCGCACATCTCGCCTGTGGAACCCTCTTCCTTATTCCTGTTTCCCTGACAAATACAATCTCCAACTATTTAAGTGTAACGTCAATCGACATCTCCAGTTGCCTTGATCTATCCACTTCCCTTCTCCACATCCTTTCCCCTTTCATTCCTATCTGCTCTCGCTCCAAATCTTCTGTAACCCCCTTGCCTTGATCGATCCACTATCTTTCTCCACATCCTCTCCTTTACCATTCCTATCTGCTCTTCCTCCAAACCCTCTGTAACCCCTTGCGTGCTAGTGGCTTCCAGCCTTGCTTGGGGTGATAAGCTTCCAGCGTCTTATATGCACGAGTTTATCGTTGCTGGGAAATCTTCCATGTAAACAGAAACAGACTATCATCACTTTCTCGTTCGTGTATTGCTTAATATATTGAACTCTAATTGTCATCTTTGATAATGGCTTATGTAAGCCGAAAGCTTAGATAGGATTAAAAAATATGTATCAATATCGGGATTTTCTTTCTTCGTTTAATGATAATGTTATTAAGCTTATCAGACGATATGAAAAGAATTTACATAAAATAAATAGACAACACTTGTCTATATTATTTAATGAAACACACACACATATATATATATATATATATATATATATATATATATATATATATATATATATATATATATATATATTGTGTGTGTGTGTATTTAGGCAGCATTTTTTCATTCATACATGTTTCATTAAATAATATAGATAAGTGTTGTCTATATATTTTATGTAAGTTCTTTTCATATATATATATATATATATATATATATATATATATTAAAAAATGAGAGAAATCACAAACGTTTGCTGCTTCATGTGCAAGCTAGGTGGGACGCGCGCGCATCCACAATACACAAAAATGGAAATAGATTTGACATCCCAGGTATGATGTGGGATAGGGGGGCATCTATCATCAACACATTTGTCGTCGCTACTACTAAGAACAAACCTAATGATTTTATTACCACTTTGACAGAAATACACTTTTGCCAACAATAAAAAAAATATGAGATAACGGCTCACTACAAATACAGAAAATGAAAAATGAAACATTAAAAGAACAAAAAGAAAATTTATTCCTTTAAAAACTGATTCCTTTAGTTTGCTTGAAGAAGGTCACGAGACCAGAAACACGTGTAGTAAAAAATATGAACAATAAAATATAATATATATACTAAAATAAATCCACGTTATAAATAAAAACGTTTGCGGTTTCTCTCTTTTTAAAAAATATACATTTTTCTCTCGTTGGAACAATTACAACGTTTCCCCCATATATATATATATATATATATATATATATATATATATGAATGATGAAATGGTCAAAGTCCGACAATTATTTTAAGACATTTTTATGTTTATACATTCTTTTTATAGATACAAATATTTAAGTAAATGCTCTGTTTATAATAAACAATATTAAACAACATTTACCGGCCTGAATGTCCAAGAAATTCTCATAGAAAATATACTTCCTCCGACAGGAATCGAACCTGTATCCTATACGGAACCGTCATATAGCCTGACGTGTCTTTAACCGATTGGGCCACAGAGGAGCGTTCAGTTAGAAAGGTCGATTTTACTCTTATTAAACTACAATCTTCCATTTCATATTGTGTGACGTCATTTGTTTACATTTGGATACGCAATGAGCAGATATGAATGTACGTGAGAAAATCATGGAAAATTGTAGTTTAAAGACAGTAAAATCGACCTCTGTAACAGACTTCATAGGGAGTAGCTTATATATATACATATATATATATATATATATATATATATATATATATATATATATATATATATATATATATATATACACACCCAAGTATAGGATTGGTGTATACGGAATAAATTCCAATAACCAACAAATACTATTCTTAAAAGAGTGCTCAATACAGAGTAGAGCAAATATAATTATTTATTCGAAAATTATAAATTGTGTATGTGGCCAGCAATCCCATTTTATACAAGTTGCTGCGTTTAAATTCTTTATTTAATTTTTCTTGTGTTCTCAAAATTTTCTTCTTTTCTGGACATATAAATGAAAAAAATAAATAAAAAATCTTATCAGCTGTCAATATACCACATAACACCCTTGAGCGCTTGGAGCGGGTAGAATGGAGATCAACCTGTTTTAGTGGACTCGGCTGTTTTCAATCTGCTTGTCTGAATCGTCTTCAAGAAGTGAGAGCAGGACCTAAAACGTCAGCCAATCTAACAGTGATCTCATTCCACAATCCTCACTCTTGCTCCATATGTGGCCTCCTTTGTAAATCATTAGTGGGTCTTAAGTGCCACATAAGATTATCGCACAAAATTTCATAATTGAAACAAGCTGTCAGATCCTCATACGTCGAAACCGACGGGAGAGTACATTATGTATATATATATATATATATATATATATATATATATATATATATATATAATTATGTGTGCACGTGTAAGTTGTCTTTCAAATAGCGTCTATCTGTAAAGGAACTATTCTTAGCCGACGCTTTTCGTCCTCTCAGGGACTTTATCAAGGCAAATTGCTTTGATAAAGTCCCAGAGGAGGACGAATAGTTGTATAGACAGACATAGATATGAACAGACTAAGATAGATAGATAGATAGATAGATATGAACTGACATAGATAGATAGATAGATAGATAGATAGATATGAACTGACATAGATAGATAGATAGATAGATAGATAGATAGATAGATAGATAGATAGATAGATATGAACTGACATAGATAGATAGATAGATAGATAGATAGATAGATAGATAGATAGATAGATAGATAGATATGAACTGACTGTTTGTAGTTTTAATAAAGAACGGTGATGACGAAATGAAAGTCAATGAGTTCTTGAAAAGTCGAAAACAGGCCAAAATATAATTTACATCTCTTCCTTAAGCTCTGTCTGTCTGTCTGTCTGTCTGTCTGTCTGTCTGTCTGTCTCTCTCTCTCTCTCTCTCTCTCTCTCTCTCAACTGAATCTCCCTTACAAGTTCATCAAACCAGCTTCAAAGGTTATGAAGGGAACATATTTTATCTGAAACTGTGTTTGTCTACCATCGCAGGTGGTACTCGTCTGTAATGTTTGACGCAGGTTTAAGCAATTTTGATAAAGCCTGCAAAATCAAAAGATGATATCTAACGAAAAGGGCGGGAAGAGGCGAAAAGAAAAGGATGCTAAAACGGCTGAAAAGAGAGAAAGAGAAAGAAAGAGAGAAAGAGAAAGAAAGAGAGAAAGAGAAAGAAAGAGAGAAAGAAAGAGAGAAAGGATAGAGTTTCCGTGGCTTGGAACCATAAGCGCAGCTGGCGTTGAACGAACCAGGAATTTTTTCTTTCTTTTTGCAGTGTAAAGCGTAGATTCTAAACCAAAGTTTAAAGTCTCTTCTACCTGTCTGATATCTCGTAGCTTTCCTTGCAGAAGACCGTGAAGTTGCGAATTCTAAATGGCGAGTTCTATAAGTAACATTCCTTTCAAGAAGCAAAGTTTACATAGTATATTTAACACGGATATTGACTTGGATTGAACTATTTCACTATCGTGTTACATTAGTTCATATAACGACGCAGTCAGCAACATTGTTCTCCCTGGCTGAATGGTTTGGTTTACGGCATATCAACCTCAATGGATTATTTAATGCCGACATTTTTTATTGCTGGCAATATTTTTTTCCTTCAAAAATCTATTTCTGATAATATTTTCTGGTAAATTTATTGCTGGTAATAATTTTTTTACTTTAAACATTTATTGCTGGTAATAATTTTTTTACAAAGTATTTCTGGTATTAAAACCTATTTTTACACTTTTATAGTGCTTTGAGATAACTTTTTGCCCATAACTGGGACCCTAACAGGTGCTACCACCCCGGATCAGGGTGGACCTAGGAACACCAGAAATTAAGAGGTGGTTCGACGCTCCTGTTGATCAGAGGCATTGTTGTCGGATGTAGTTTATCGTCTTACCCTGGACGGATGGCTGAATGGTAAAGCACACCGCGCAAAACGGTAGTTTCCTCTACAAATGGGGAGGCAGGTTCGATCCTTGCCGATTGACACATTTGTTTACTAAGATTTCAGGATAGACGTTATGCCCACTGCTTAATAAATGAAAATGAAGCGCGTCTATTTCAATCAATTCACTCCAGGCAAGGCGATAATGCCACTAAGGCGCAAGAGGCTACTGAGTGAAAGAGAATGGGAAGTCTATAGAAGGAACGGGAAACCCAATCCTAAACAAGGAATAAACATCTGCTTCTGTTCAGAAGACAGTGGAAGGGTTTGAAACAGAATAACCACTATAATAACGATTGAAGAAGTCAAAATTACGTCTAGCATGAAACAGCCTATGGCATCTGAGTGTTGACTTCAATATTCAACTTTATATATATATATATATATATGTGTGTGTGTGTGTGTGTGTGTGTGTGTGTGTATATACATACATACACATATATATACACATATATACACATATATACACATATACATACATATATATATATAAATACACATATATATATACATATATATATAGATAAATAGAAAGATAGATATACATATATATACATATATATATACATATATATATAAATATACATATATATATATATATATATATATATATACATATATATATATATACATATATATATATATATACATATATATATATATATATATATATATATATATATATATATAACTTTTGTGCGTATATACACATCACTAAATGTGTCCATTAGACAGAGATGTACTGGAATATTCTTGCGGACCATTTCTGCGTAGTGGACTCTTTTGGTGACGTAACAGAAATACAGTTTTGGGTTTTGTTGAATACAATTCCATAAGGATTTATTGCTGAACAGGATGTCATTTTTAATATAATATTCGAGAGACAATCAATCAATAAAGAGCAACGAAGATTTCGCTATTTTAGAAGAATAATTCCGTAAATTTTCGACTGTACACACTCTGGTATAAATATAAAAGGCAAGCCGGATTTCGGGAAGGTAGTCCTTAGAGCGTGGATGAAAAAGAAGCCTAATGGCGTCAGCTTCGTGTTTGATATGTGCGGGGGGGGGGACGACGCATGCGTAGTCTATTATCTTCGCAAGAGTGAGATAATTCTCTGAACGGCTGATAAAAGAACCATAACAATGAAAGATTAATAAGGTAGGGTATCGATTGAAAAGGAATTTGAAAAGTACTGCGTAACCTGAACTGTTATTCTTAACTTTCATCAAACCCCGAACTCAAAGCTAGTTCCTGTGAGAAGACGAGTGACATTTTTCAACCCCTTCTGATATAAATTACGTTATCTTCATGCTCCAGCAATCATTTAGAAGCTGGAAGTATTGCCCAATATGGCTTTGTATTTTTCCCCTGTGGGGAAACGGGGTTGGTAAGAAGAGCCACGCAAGAAAGTTGATTGGAAGGTGAAATTTCATGGGAATGCACTAATTTGCAAAGTATATCTGAGAGAGTGCGCATGCGTATAAAGGTGTATTGTAGTCGATCAGAGGTTTTAAAGGAATCAAAATGGAGCCAGTCATCCCGTCAGAGGGTTCATTTTGATTCAGTACAAATAATTTCTGAGTTTAGATGATTTGTTAGGGGCTGTATCTGTATAAAAGCCATTTGTATCTACATACGGGACATGCTGAGAGAGAAAGAGAGAGAAAGGTGCAAAGAGATATAGAGAATAGAAAAGAAAATAGAAAGAGAGGTCATATGTAAACTGGAATGTATGTCTAAGTCTAGGGTTTATTTATATAAGATTAATACACGCAGAGAAAAGATAGGAGGTATGTCCGTAAAGTATTCAGCCATTTAATATTAACGAGAAAGACGCCTGCCTATGGCAGTGGTGCCATAATCCCCCACTACTATCCCCCCAGTATTGCTCTGGTAACATTCCACACGTTTCTAGCGTCTCTTACACATTTCAAATCATTCTTTAATGTTTTCTTTGGGCATTGCTTAAAACAAGTGACACAGATAATTATTGATTTCAATCCCATGCATTCAGATCTTGGATCTTTAAAAGTGGATAAACAAAAAGCCAAAATTGCCTATGGACAGCAACTTATCCACCAACTGATGCAAGTCAGGATTTTCGATCGGCGCTGTTTAGAAATCGCCGTAGAATGACGGCCAGAGTAATTGCTATGAAAAGAAACTAAAACTTATGACGAACTATCAACAGTCGACAGCCCACTCGCACCCGATCATCAACATTTCGTCCTCTCTCCTTGTCTCTCTTTTGGTTATACATAAATATGGTATCTGTCTATATCTCTGAGATGAGGTATTAGGATTATTTACATTATTCGGACCCATCTTCATTGCCATATTCACAAACGTTTCGGCCGTTGTACGGTCCGGCCTTCTTCAGGATACATGGCTCAATGGATAAAGACGTTGGTTAGATCCAGTGACTAGAGCCAAAGAGTTGTGAGTTCAATACCAAGGCTACAACAGTGGGGAACTCAAAAAACTTGGAGAGTTGAAGAAAAGGGAAAAACTGAAACATCCAGAAGAGGCATGGCACGTAGAACCAGAAAATTCTACTCGGTGGACAAAATAAAGGGTTCAGTTCGAAATTCCAATCACCTGAAGAAGGCCGGGGCGTACAACGACCGAAACGTTGTGAATATCGCAATGAAGACGAGGATAACAGTCCAAATAATGTAAATAATATAAATAATAAATATGGTAATATATATATATATATATATATATATATATATATATATATATATATATATATATATATATATATATATACTACCTGAACAAACACTATCCTTCCGTGGGGATTGTACATTTGAAGAAGGCTGAAACATTGTGGAAAATAACAGTAACTACAGCAACGAATGAGAGCAAAAGTCTGAAAAATTATTGAAGTGATAAGGAACCATCTTCAAATGACAGAATGCTGATTTACAAAATTAAATTTGATTTTGGATTGTCCCTTTATTTCGTCCTTAATATCACCTCCACCCGCAACATAATTAAAAACATTATTAAACGATGTATTTGCAACGCACGAGGTTTAAGAAAAAAAAAAAAAAAACATCTTTGCATACCCACAGATCAGTTGGCAGATGCAAAAATCAACACGGTGTTGATCTTATTTGTAAAGCGTTAAGTATTTAATAGTACAGTACTTCCTTAATTATCCGTACCTTGGTATATATATATATATATATATATATATATATATATATATATATATATATATATACTATGAATAAATATACGTTTATTCCTCACTGTTCGCTATTATATATATATATATATATGTGTGTGTGTGTGTGTGTGTGTGTGTGTGTGTGTGTGTGTGTGTGCGTGTTTCTCTGTGTTTGTGTCTGTGTGCGTGCGTGTCTTGTTAGCTAAGGAAAAACAAATATTTAAACATTTAAATATTCAATGAATTAAAACTTCATGTGACTTATCTCGTTAACCGACTCCAGAGTTTCGCATCGAAACGCTCAACCTTTCCAAACTTATTATTAGATCCGATATTTAATGAGTCACTTGAACCTTTCTAACATTATTGAAGATTATACGTCTAGTTGTTTGTTGAAAGCTTTTTGACACAAGTTCAGCTCACCGAAAATAGACGCGTAAAATTCGAGGAAATGAAACTAATGTCTTTAATTTAATAACAAAATTAAATTCTTTTAGCTTCCATTTTTGAAACATGGTTATTACTGTGTAGCGAAAAAAACATATTTTAAATCAGTTAATTTATAATATATATATATATAATTATTTATTCGAAAATTATAACATAAATATGTTATAAAATCACTACAAAAATAGCCATTTTGTTTCAACACTTCTGGTGTTTTATCAAGTGATGGTGTTGAATGTAAAATATAGGGTTTTAAAAGGTTCAAATCAATCAAATATCCCTCGCTAAGGGAAACGCTGTTACATAAGCTGTAATGACCAATCAAAATACAAGTATACGAGAATTCAAAAAACTTGAGAACGAACTTTGGTTATAATAATAATTTAATGCTTTAATATTAGGGTTAGACTAAAAAATATTCATTAATAATATTAAATCTTACTATAAAATTATATATATATATATATATATATATATATATATATATATATATATATATATATATATATTTAAAGACATTTTCATGTTTAACATTCTTTTTATTTAATTGTCGGACTTTGTCCATTTCATAATGTGTGACGTCATTTGTTTACATTTGATACGCCATGAGCAGAAATGAATATACGTGAAAGATTCATGGAATATTGAAGTTTATAAGCAGTAAATTCGACCTTGCCAACCGAACGATCCTCAGTGGGCGAATCGGTTAAAAGGCACGTCAGGCTATATGACGGCTTCCGTATAGGATACAGGTTCGAATCCTGTCGGAGGACGAATATTTTCTATGAAGATTTCTCGGACATTCAGGCCGGTAAATGTTGTTTAACACTGTTTATTATAAACAGATAATTTATTTAAATATTTGTGTCTATAAAAAGAATGTTAAACGTAAAAATGTCATAAAATAATTGTCGGACTTTGTCCATTTCATAATATATTATTCTTTATATACTATATACGCGGTACTTATTAGAAAGCGCTCAATATCAGAGATAGAGCTAACATATTTGGTTGGATTGATGCGAGTGACTCTCCTTTACACTATTGTCTCGATTGTTGATTAGTTGTCCTACGGCCATTGTCTGCGATGGACGTTACTCCAAGGAGGCGTACAAAAATTGTAACGCTGCACGAACACGCTGGCAAGCCTTACCAGTGAGAAAATCAAAGTACTATCGACTGGCTCGGAAACTCTCCTGATTTAAATCCAATCGAGAATTTGTGGTCAAGGAACGACTTCATGAAATGGACATACGAAGTACTAACATGTGCACTGGGTCATGTTTCACTGGGAAAATATAAAAAGGTAAATGATAACAGAATTATTCGTTTTGTTGCAATTAATTTGAACAAGGGTGTATGCGGATCAAAAATTATAATTTTTAATGTAATTTAGTTTTAAATTAATTTAAAAGTTTATAATTTCAGCGTTTTCAGCGATTTCTGTCGATGCATAATAATGACCAACGTTTGCGTTCTCATATCCCCCACCCCTTTCCTACACATATGTAATTCTATCAACAAAAACATTGCTTTAGGCCAATGATTTTCTTAAGGACGGAAGGCGACACACATACTTTTTTCAACTTGTCATTAATTTACTTAATATTTTTCTAATATATAAAACTTTATATATATATATATATATATATATATATATATATATATATATATATATATATATATATATATATATATATATGAACGCATTATTATATATTTTATATTATAAAGAGATAATCATGCATTGAATCAATTAGCAATATTAATGCAATTAATGGCGAAATCTCTTCGCTAATAGACATAATATAAGCGTTAACCTACTAACAAACCACTGAATGATGCGAACCTTATGTATACAATTGTTGTCAGATGTTTCTGGTGTATTCTGTGGATCGTTAGTAGTTTAATGCTTATATTAAGTCTGTTAGCGAAGAGAATTCTCCATTAATTGCATTAATATTGCTAATTGATTCAACGTATGATTATCTCTTTATAATATATATATATGTATATATATATATATATATATATATATATATATATATAAATATAAAAGTGGACATGGAAGTCAGCACTTAGAGGCGACATTCTGTTTCATGCTAGTGCAATCGTCTGATATGCTGGCCAATGATGCATTATGGGTAGTAAGGTGTATTGTATTATCCTAAAGGTTAGTGGGTGGGCGGCAACGGTTAATTTGATTATGTATTTATTTGATATTTTTGATTTGTTTTATTTGATTTGATTTTTGTTATCGTCTGACGATTGCACTAGCATGAAACAGACTGTCGCCTCTGAGTGCTGACTTCCATGTCCACTTTTATATTTACACACGCTCTATCTCTGATATTGAGCACTTTATCCCATAAATATAGCACACTTTAAGACTATATTTCTTCATATATATATATATATATATATATATATATATATATATATATATATATATATATATATATATATATGAATTCTCTCTTATTTTCATCTTTAAATATGTTCTTACTTACGAATCTGCAGAAGAGATATAAATAAGGCGTTCGCATTCATCAATTGAATCCAGCCTTGCGTGCGTTAAAGTTATGTTTCAAGATGTAAAATGTGATTATGTTAAAGCCAGTGATTCATGAAAATCTCAACTCGAATTTGGGATTATCGAAAAGCGTCATCTTGTTCGCACCCAATGTAATTAAGAATCTCTTTTCAGCGGTTCCAACGATAGGTCTGGGATGCTTTACAGTATACACATCATATTTCGGTCTTTCGATTATTATCTGATTAGTGCCTCCAAACGGCATTTTATTTATAGAGGTGCAAGGGTAGCTCAACTCACTTGAGCTCACGTTATTAGAAGAAGACATTTATATATTTGCGCACTGATGGGACAAACTCATCAAGATTTATGGAGAGTCCGTGTGAAAGATTACATCGTAGTGCTGGTAACATATCAACAAGGTTTTATTTGTGTTGCAAAATTATGTTTGATTAGTAAATGCTAATGTATTGCTTTTAGGATATTTCATATATTTGTGGATCAAAATTGAGCCAGAGATTATCAAAGACTATGCCAATTGTTTCAAATTTGAAACACATAGATTAGCCCATAATATAATGATTGGCTGCTCGTATCAGATTATGTCTGTCTGCATTAAGCGGCTAGATGCCTGCTCAGGTACATTTCTATCTTTTCAACACAGAACCCACATGTGTTTTATACTGTAACTACGCGGAGCGAACGAGTTACAGTTTCTGTGAGAGAGCGCCTTATCTGGCGTGGTCAACGGACTGAGCAAGGCTAATACGTTCAAACCCTCGGTCACGATGACTTGTGGCTTTGTACCAGCACAAGCATCGACGGCCCCCAAATAGTCCCATCTACCCAATTTCACTCACTAGGCTCAATCTGTGGGGTATGGTTTTCAGGCACGCTGAGATCACCTCCCAGGGCTGATAACACAAACAAGTCACCTTCTTGACAAATCGACCATGGTGAGATTCGAACCTTCTGTGTCCCTAGAAAATCGTCATAAATCTGACTTTCTAAACACTTAACCCATACTGGTGATCTTATCCCAGTAAATATCTGCAACGGGATGTGGAAAACATTCGTAAGTCTACAGACTTCATAAAACCAGACTACATTGAGAAATAACGAATATTTTTGTAGTATGCGTTCTCCAGCTAGGATCGAACCTGCGACACTCTTTCTAGGGGAAAACACCGTTTACTCCGGTGTGGTTTAAAAAGGGAAACGAGAACATTGCAGGCTGTGTCGTTCTCCGTGGCCGATCGGTAAAGGAAAGGACGTAATTGTTTGTTAAATCAAAACGGGGCGTCAATTTCAAATACGAAGTGTCCACTAGAATAATGTTTGAAGTAATGAAAATGTCGGGTTAAAAACTAATCCATTAATTGTTTATATATATATATATATATTTTATAATGTGTGATGTCATTTGTTTACATTTGTATACGCTTTGAGCAGATATGGATACGCTTTTGTAGAGATATTACTGTTTTTGTACAAAGATTAGTGCTACTATTACTTCTACACAATACACCTTAGAACACAAACATCAAAATCTTTAAGAACGAATTCCTTGAAGAGGTTTAATGAATCGGCCGAAAGAGCTTGGAACAATAATAATTACTAACAATTTCTGCACTACTTAAGTACTTCTAAAGGTGTGTGTGTGTGTGTGTGCGTGTGTGTGCGTGCGTATGTGTGTGTGTGTGTGTGTGTGTGTGCGTGTGCGTGTGTGTGTGTGTGTGTGTGTGTTTCCTTGAATGTGAGGAACAAGAGAAATTTTGTCAGTTTTTATTCAATGGACATTGAGGTCAACGACCAACGGCGACAGGCTATTTCATTAGGCGATGTGTGTTGTGTTTTGGCTCGCCTATTCATATATGCTGGCCAATGGTGCATTATGGGTAGTAAAGTCTATTGTATTATCCTGAAGGTTAGTGGGTGGGCGGCAACGGTTAATTTGATTATGTATTTATTTGATATTTTTGATTTTTGATTTTATTTGATTTTTGTTATCTTATTTGATATTGTTAAAGTATTGGCTTTGTATAAAGTATGTTACTATTTTATTCGGTTGGTCGGATAACATTGAAGATTTTATCAAGAAATTGCGTCGGGTTGCGGATGTGGGATGTGCTTGAACCAGGTTTCAACAATATTCATATTTAATAGTTTTTCAAATTCTTTCTTGTGACGTCTTGCCATCTGCACTATTGACTTTAACTTTGACTTTGACTTTCCTCAGCGTCGACAAAGCGATCTATCGCCCTAGACACATCATGGCTGCGGCTGCATTAGATTTAACGTCCCTACGATCCTCATGGGTTACTGGACTCGTGACGGGTTTTAGGCGCAGCGTGGAATTTTGTTACTCTGATTATTTGTGATGGTTCAACTCGAGAAGTGGCATATGTTAACCAAGAAAAGATATGAACGTGGCAAGAGATATTAATTCCCATATTATTTAATACTGTACTATCATCTTGTACAGGTAGCTTAACGGTTATCGGCGCAGCATGTGGAATCGACAAGCCGTGTTCAAATTGTTGCGTTTACTTCTGCACAAATGTCTCATGTGAAAGGCATGAATTTATCTCTCCTACCAACACCTACCCAACAGCTATGGATTAAATAGCAGGGTACACTGGGGTACCCAAATCTTGGGTGGACTCGCGCTAAGAGAAAGACAACGCTGAAATTAAAATTGTGGAGAAGGCAACAAGAAAGCACTCCACTGTATTTCCCAAGAAGGAATGGCATGTCACAAAAATAATAATAATAATTTCTGGGGGGGGGGGCATCGTTTACGCCCTGAAGGTATATAACATTTCAAAACCTATATCATCTTTATTACAATCGCTAAATCTGAGGCGTTGCGCTCTCTGACGTTCCTCAAGTTCGTCAAGCAGAACCGTTGGCATCATTTTGCCTCCAACATTTCACAGCCCCGAACAAAAGTGACATTCCAAATTTATTGATCACAAAAAGTAGATGAGATCAGGTATTGTGTTCAAATACTATAGGAAGTGCATTCACATGATGTAGGCGGGAGAGCGCATCGGCCAATAATTCTCTGGATAAGTATAACACACCTTTTATCAGAACATCAGAAAAAATAAGAAGGCTAAAGAACACATCAGCCTAAATGTAGTGATTTCCAACCAGAAAAAGTAAAAATTTTGTTTGCGACACAACGTCGATAACCTTCGCATTAAGAAAGTCACCCAAGTACGTCCGATCGCTAATCTGCCGCTATTTAAATATCAAACGTTCAGATCAGCGCTCCATTCTTTAATTCCACCAGTTCATGTAGGAATCACCCTGCTCCGTCCACGGGGGTCGAATCACCGCTATTTCAATAGAAAATGTTCAGATCAGCGCTCCATTCTTTAATTTCACCAGTTCATATAGGAATCACCCTACTACGTCCCTGGGGGTCGAATCACCGCTATTTCAATAGAAAATGTTCAGATCAGCGCTCCATTCTTTAATTCCACCAGTTCATATAGGAATCACCCTACTACGTCCCCGGGGGTCGAATCACTGCTATTTCAATAGAAAATGTTCAGATCAGCGCTCCATTCTTTAATTCCACCAGTTCATATAGGAATCACCCTGCTACGTCTACGGGGGTCGAATCACCGCTATTTCAATAGCAAATGTTCAGATCAGCGCTCCATTCTTTAATTCCACCAGTTCATATAGGAATCACCCTGCTACGTCCACGTAGTCGAATCACCTCTATTTCCTCCGTATTCCATTTATAAGAAGAAAGTTCCTCTCATACAACCTCTACTCGAGAACTCAGTGGGATAAACTCCTGCGCGAGTGTTTCCCTGAATACTACAATAGTAACCTCTCAGGTCAAGGCTCATTTGCTATCTATATTCATGCTCATCATCTTCTCTTCCTTCTACCACCACCTACCTACTCTTACATTCAGTAAAACTACATTGAGTGAATTTTAAACCTTGTATTAGGTGAACATAGAAATATAAATAAACAAATATAAAAAATAATCCTAGCTCGTTAACCACTGCAAAATGAGTCCCCCAAGAACGACTAAGAGATCTTCACGGTTTATTAAACGTACACATATAATCTCATTTAGTAATCGCCTGTCTTGAGCGGCTATCTTGGGCCTTGTATTATATGAACAACTAGTAAAATAAATAAATAACACGCAATTGAAGGCTGTGGTGGAAAATGATCCAAAAACCTCAGGCAGAGAACTAGCAAAAAATTTTAATGCTTCGATTAAAAACTGAGATTAAAACAAGTAAATCCGTGTCCGAAATCTTGACCTGGATCAAGTATAAGGAAGCGTGTCTTGCGGACCATTAATCCCGTAAGGAATTCAATTCTTACTTAGTGCTTCATGTTTGCGGTCGTGTGCTAAATGAAACTAACCTGAAGTATAAACGCAGTCTGCTCGCTCCTTCCAATATAAGTCCGTATCTCTTTATCTGTCTCTGACTATTTTATGTATTTTCTGTAAATTTATGGACATCGCCCCTCTCCTATCACAATGTTTATGTCTTTGAATCAGAATATGTTTTGCAGTCATTTATTCCCATCTTTTTCTCTCTATTAATCGGTTGACCCAGTAACCAGGCCTAGCAATCAGTCTATCTCCCACACTACACTCACGTACGCACGCACGCATGATCCTGTAGATGCGTGGGTGTGTCTTCATTTCATCAGCTTAACTAGCACAATATCTATAAACATACCGACTTTGCATCCTACCTACCCAAGTGTACAGCTCTGTCTACCACTACCACCTAATCGCCTTACCACCAACTGCATCGGCAAGAAAGAAGCCTTTTCCATAGGAGTTGAATGACGTTACCGAGCACATTCTCCTGCTGGTCTTGTCTCGCAAGTCATTTAAGCTGTGGTTGATTGTATGCATGTCAGCTGAGTTAATAGAGGCGAGTGCATTCCGAAGTAAATCGGGGCCAGAGAGGAGAGGAAGATTTCTGACACAAATACAAGAAGCAAATTGCTTCATGGCGAAAGGCGTTGGAGCATAGAAACCTCTGGGCGGTAAAATCTGTTCACGACTGCGAGAACAAGGCGATTCGTTAAAGATCATAACAGTATAGGTTCTTTAAAAATCATGTGAAATTTATTCAAATAATATTGCTTATTAAAATGACAATCATATGAAGTGAATGGAATACTGTCGACAGAGTGATGATAGACAGGTGGGTATGAATAGGTTAAGTAAGATAGATAGATAGATAGATAGATAGATAGATAGATAGATAGATAGATAGATAGATAGATAGATAGATACTGAAGAGACAGATAGATATATAGATAGATAGATAGATACTGATGAGTCACAGATAGATAGATAGATAGATAGATAGATAGATAGATAGATACTGAAGAGACACAGATAGATAGATAGATAGATAGATAGATAGATAGATAGATACTGAAGAGACACAGATAGATAGATAGATAGATAGATAGATAGATAGATAGATAGATAGATAGATAGAGAAATAGATACTGATGAGTCACAGATAGATAGATACTGAAGAGACACAGATAGATAGATAGATAGATAGATAGATAGATAGATAGATAGATACTGAAGAGACATAGATAGATAGATAGATAGATAGATAGATAGATAGATACTGATTAGTCACAGATTGATAGATAGATAGATAGATAGATAGATAGATAGATAGATAGATAGATACTGATTAGTCACAGATTGATAGATAGATAGATAGATAGATAGATAGATAGATAGATAGATAGATAGATAGATAGATACTGATGAGTCACAGATAGATAGATAGATAGATAGATAGATAGATAGATAGATAGATAGATAGATAGATAGATAGATAGATAGATAGATTTGATAAAATTCTCTATTGCGTCATTGTAGCAGGAAAGGGCGTTCTTTAGTCTTTGTCAAATACCAATATGCAGGAACTTTGTGCTTATTTTAAAATTTATTTCAGATCTTAAACTAGCACAATAAAAACTGTGTTATTTTAGTTTTCATCTGCGGGGTGTCATGAAGTTCCTGTTGCTGCAAAAGAAAATTCTAACAGAAATTAATGGGTTTAGGATGCAAAGATTACGCTATCCCTACACAACTGGGGGGAAGTTGAGTGCCAAGCTGCATCGTTCTTGGAAAGGCACAATAGTAACAATTCCTGAAATTGTCGACCATGTTTATGAGCTAATTCTTACCGCTCGATGAACTTAGTTCTAAAGAATTTGCTGACATCACGTGATATCCAGGAAATACGGTGGGTTTATGATCAGATGCTGGGTACAAAAATATATAAAGGATATTACGTGGACATGTTGATTCTGTAGCATTTTCAGAGATCTCATATAACACCATCACTTGATAAGACACCAGAAGTGTTGAAACAAAATGGCTATTTTTGTAGTGATTTTATAACATATTTATGTTATAATTTTCGGATAAATGATTATATTTGCTCTACTCTGTATTGAGCACTCTTTTAAGAATTTTTTTTTTTTTTTTTTGGTTATTGGAATTTTATTCCGTAAACACCAATCCTATACTTGGAGATATATATATATATATATATATATATATATATATATATACTTTTTCTTTGAGATTTCTCGGACATTCAGGCCGGTAAATGTTGTTAATACTGTTTATTATAAACAGAGCATTTACTTAAATATTTGTATCTATAAAAATAACGCGTGTGTGTGTGTGTATATATATATATATATATATATATATATATATATATATATATATATATATATATATATATATATATATTAAATATGACAAAGAAATTTAATTAATTTTTAATTATTTTTCCCAGCGTTCTTATGTTTACTAAATAAAAGAATAATTAAATTTTCCTCGTCTGTTATATTTGATTAAAGCTGTTTAAAAGAAAAGT
>OZ038478.1:5179481-5189481 GCA_964036315.1 Acanthosepion esculentum
CATTTTTGACTAAACCTATGTCTACCTTTTGGACTCATTAGCAATTTCACCATTCTTGAAACCCATGCACAATAAAATCTATGTTAACCTTTCGGACTCTCATGCAAACGAAGCCTAAGTGAATCGGTTGTACGGTAAGATTAGGTGTTAAATAACATGGAAAATGTTAGACAGTAAAACAAACGAAACATTAAGATGGAAAAAGAAATCGTTTTTCACGTTAAAACAACAGATGCCTTTGTTTCACTGTACACGGGTGCTATTAAAATCCGTGATGTTTCATTATTAAAAATAATTTTATCCATATTAAATAAAGTTATAACCAGTTATCTAAGCGGAGGCGTAAGTATGAGGCTTTCATTTGATATTTACTAAAGTTTCAGCACAAACCAAAAGGGTAAACAAGAAGGGTGTGTTTCTCTTTCATTAGAACATCATATAATTGTGCTTGTCCTTTCCTTTGTTAGTTCCTTAGTTCGCACGACCATTACACCCTGTCAATACCTCAGAAATAATGGACTATTCCGTTTTGATCGCGTGGAAAAGCAAAAGATATATCAGCGACGCTGACTGGTTTCGGTGAAAGAAAGAAAGAAAGAAAGAAGCAAAGAAGTGTTTAACGTCTCCTGCTGATGCTTCATAAATAATGGACTATTCCGTTTTGATCGTGTGAGAAGACAAAAGTCAAACCAAAGTCATTACTTTGTCTCTGTGAGTAAATGAAAGAAAGAAGAAAAGAGATTGTTTAACGTCTGTTTTAGTCAAATGAAAAAAGGTTTAAATTTCAACTTTTTTTAAAATTTTACCCGCTTACTTCTTAAAATAATGACCAGCGTTTGAATTTATGATTGTTATTGTAATATTTTGTTGAAGTTGTTAAGCTCAAATATTTAATGACGCGATAAAGGAAGTTCTACAGATATTTTATTGTCGTAGAACTCGCCATGAGTTTACTCATTCAATCATTAACAGAAGAATTAAGATTCATCAGAAATTTCAAATAGGAAAACCATTAAATTTTTAAGGGTTAAAACTAGTTGATATAATTGTTAGTTGAAGGAACATGGTAATATCCCCGTTTGTCTATTTGAGAACAGGGTGTGAATAAGAATGTCCTCTTTCTCCTTTAAGAAGCTACAGTTTAAAAAGAGGATAAATTTCTTTCTTGCCGACCGGGGAACCTGCTCCAGCGATAAGTCCACTCTTAGACCGATAGGCAGGCAGATAGTCTAAAGGAAAGGATATCCTTATAGTTGGACGTGAGAAAATGCTTTTACTACAATTGTTTATCTAATTTTTTTTTTCTTTTAAGTGGGAGTGTAAAAAGAAGATTCGAAAAAGAGGTTCGCGTGTTGAAAGGTGGACAAGGCTTTGTTGTCCGCAATAAAAGATTTCATTTACAAGCGAAAGGAGGAGAAGAGTCGTAAACTGAATGATGAACAAAGTGTACCCATAACCAAAATGAACTTCGGAGGTGGATATTAAGCGGGCAGAAACAGATAGCGACGATATCTAAGAAATTAGAACACCTCTCATCTAACAAATATTTGACACATGAAGAAGGTCAGAGGGGGGGTTTTGCGGCCTCCAAATTATGTTTTATAAATATTATGCAGCCTATATAATCCTGCTGACCGCTGCCAAGGTTGCCAATGGCTGTAACGTATATACTCAGATGCATACTCACTTCCTCTCTATCGTGGCATACCAGTGATGAGCCATGCCTTTCTTAAGAGCATTAATGCTGAATGACGACTCAGTCTCAGCCGAAATTCGAACCTGGTTGGCTGCTTCCAGGTTCTCTGCTGATAATCGTTCCTGTAAATCTTAGTTATATATTCGCGTTCCGATAGTGTAATGGTTAGCGACTCGAAAAGAAAAATCGGCGAACTGAGTTCGAATTCCGGTTGAGTTATTTATGTTTTGCACAAATATCCTTGGGAAATGTATAAATCCATTTCTCCTCCCACTATGGGTTAAATTACAGGGCTAGTCTTGACTATCTAGCATTGGGTGGGAACCAGAAGATTGGTTTGGTTTGGTTTGTTTTACGGCATATCAACCTCAATGGGTCATTTAATTCCAACAACTTTTTTTTCCTGGTAATATTATTTTTAAAAAGTATTGCCGGTAATAATTTTTTCAAAATATGTATTGCTGGTAATAGTTTTTTTCTTCAAAAATTTTATTTCTGGTCATATTTTTTTACAAAGTATTTCTCGGATATTAAAACCTATTTTTACACTTTCATAATGCTTTTGGTTAACTATTTGCCTATAGCTGGGACCCTCACATGTGCTACCACCTCGGGTCAGGGTGGACCTGGGAACACCAGCAATTAAGAGGTGGTTCCATGCTCCTCAAAACCTCCTGATCAGAGGCCTTGCTGCTGGACGTAGTTTATCGTCTTACCCAGGACAGGGAACCAGAAGATAAACTAAATTTAAAACCGGCTGGTGTGTGTTACTGGAAAGGTAGAAGTTCTTTATCCTTGGTTGAAAATCTATCTCGAAATGGTGACTCGATAAAAAAAAAACACCCATCTCCCAGTAGCCTCGGCTACTCGGGGAGATCTGGTTTGAATCCGTAAAAGAAAAAATGCACGATAACTGAAATTCTTTAGTTACGTGAATTGTACAGATTTCTTCAGATGGAGATAACATCTTCATTAATATACACTCGCATATAATACGCAGCTCTTACTTTGGACTAAAGCATCTTTTGCGTATAATTCAAACTGATTTTTTTATTTGTAGCAATTAAATTTAACGTATGGTCGAAGACGTTCAATTTACCTCTGAGTACAGTCCAGTGAACCAATAAAATCTGTCGAATCTTTTACATATCTAAGAAGTAAAATAAATTCTAAGGAAAAGGATATGAAAATTCGCATAGCTAAAGCCTGTTCCGCCTTGAATAAAATGGATTTAATCTGAAAATCTGATCTACCAGATGACCTCAGATTGAGATACTTTCATACTATCGTAGAGTCGGTGCCATTGCTTGGACATTAACTAAAACCCTTGCGTCTAAGCTTGATGACATTTACACTTGGATACTGAGCGCTATACTTAGCATCTCTTGGAGACAACACCCAATTAGATGACAGTTCTATGGATGCATCCCTGATATTTCTACAATCTTACGTGAATGTGCTTTTAGCTTATTATATCATATAGCACAAGTCAATAACACTTACGTAAAATTTATTCTTGGTCGGAAATCGAAATGGTGACTCGATAAAAAATATCCATCCCCCAGTAGCCTCGTTTTGGATCCATAAAAAAAAATGCACGATAACTAAAATTCTTAAGTCACGTGAATTGTACAGTTGGCGAGCAAAACAAGAACTTGCGAGTGATCTTCTGCTCTAGCCATGGAGCAAGACGGGTTGGCCACCCAGCAATCACTTATATTGACCAACAGTGTTATGATACAGAATGTCTCCCTGACCTTCCGACCTTTGATGTATCATAGATATCCGATCTCGACTGAATAAAAATCAATTTAACGTAAATTTAACAATTTTTCAGCTTTTTGTCCGGTTGCTATCGACTAAAAATAATAATTTATAGAGTCTACGTGTTATGCTTTGAAGCACAAACACGATATTTCGAGAACAGCACATGACCACGCTCATCCAAAAATGCACTTGAAGAAAGGAAATTATAAACAAATACACATTCCGGTGGCTAGTGTCTGTTTCCCAATTCCGGTGTAAAACATAAGTGGACATACTGCTATATCCGTACACGGCATTTAACAGAATCGAAAAATATTTCGACCATTTATAGGTCACCTTGCTTACCGTTTCCTCAGTTTTCTCAGTCAGGTGTCATTTATCATTTATCGCAACCCCTATTCATTGCACATTTGAATAAATACAAACTACTTCTGTTATATCAGTAACTGCATTAATTTAAAATGATTTTAATGAAAGTACTTTAAATTAATTGAAGAATATCTAAACATGATGCTGTTTTTGCTCCATTCGAATTGAATGCTTTTTTCTGATCGACCAGCTGCATATGGCTACTAGGTTACCCAGTTTTATCAATCAGGTGTCATTTATCGCAAACCCTATCCCCTGAACCTGTGTGTGACAAAATGTCTAACTGAACATATTACAAAACAGAAAAATTGAAGCCAGGCTTATATGCCGTAGAAAACAAGAACTAAGAAGAGATAAGTCATTTTGTTTTGTGTTTTTCTCTCTGCACTTATCTGTCGCTTTTGCAAAAACAAGTTCTAACTTTATGTTGTAGCCAAAAAATTCATTGAAATAATGAGAAGTATGATTAAGTTCGATTTTCTTATACATATAAAAAATATAGATGTTGGTTTATATACATCATATATAAATTCTACAACGACGAAATGATACAAAAAACGATCATTTTAAATTTAATATCGCCATATGATAAGGCTTCTGAATATTTAAATATTGTCGCGCTCTTAACGGACTCTGGCATAGGACAATTTTCATATGTGTAATTTGTTTAGAGTCTATTATTAGCATTTATTATGTACTTATAGTATCTGGTAACAATTTAATAGATTTATCTGATCCTAGCGAACGGTATGTCCACAGAACTTTGAAGTCAATTGAAAAATAAATTGTTTGAAACTTTATTAATTTATTCACTAGAGTTGCTTAGTTCTCTATTGAGCACTTTCTTAAAAAAACTTCTGCTTGCATTGAAAGACAATTTATTTTACGTATGTCGATAAGTGACATCTGATATATATATATATATATATATATATATATATATATATATATATATATATATATCAGATGTCACTTATCGACATAGGATAGGAAACTTTATAAATTTGACATGTTCCGTTTTTTTTAAACTTCATTACAGAATTTTTACGAAAGATTTCTGATGAAGCTTAAGTAAAAGCGAAACAAGTTAAGTCTATAAACGTTTCTTATTTATTCTTATTCTATCATGCTGTCGGATTTTAATCCAAATTTGATTCCAATTCGTATATACACAGTGAAACCTCGATTCACGAATTTAATTCCTTCCTGAAGGCCGTTCGTAAGCCGAAATGTTCGTAAACCGAAACTATTTTTCCAATAGGAATCAATATAGAGAAGAAAAAAAGTCACAGTGCAATAAAATTGGAAAAGAAAAGTACTGCACAAGATACGAATGTGTATAATACAGCGGCCGACTCAGAACTGATTCCTTTTCGGGTTCACTCGGTCCGGCTATGTTGGTCGAGAACCGAAATTTTGTTCGATAACCGAGACATTTTCATCTTGATTTTTCTGTTCGAAAACCGATTTGTCCGATATGTGAGACGTTCGACAACCGAAGTTCTTCTGTATATATATATATATATATATATATATATATATATATATATATATATATATATATATATATATATATATATGTATATGTATAACTGGATATTGAGGCCAATACCCAGCGGCGACAGTCTGTATTATACTTAAAGTCAATCTTCAAATCATGAAGATTGCGTTAAGCATGAAACAGACTGTCGCCGCTGGGTATTGGTCTTAATGTCCACTTTACATATATATATATATATATATATATATATATATATATATATATATATATATGGTAAAACCATATTTTAAATCTATTAATTTATAATATTAATGCTCTGTAAATTTAAATTTACATTGAGCACTATTGTGTAAAAATAAAAATATCTATAAGAACACCGGATTTTATATCTTACTGTTCTTTCCTTTTTTATTTATATATACACACATATATATATATATATATATATATATATATATATATATATATATATATATATATATATATATATATATATATATATATATGATTGAAGACCATGTAAATATGTATTTTGAGAAGATTTTATTTAATATTTCTTGTTTTCTTAAAAGTGTAAAAGTTAATTATTATATATCAAATGTAAAATTTACACTTCATTTCCGATTTTTAATTTAATATATTTTAATTTAATATATTAAGTTCTATGTAGAATTCTATTGTACCTTTCGACCATAATATATAAAAAATACCCGTCGCAGTTTCTCGTTCGTATGTCGTCAGTGCTTCTCCAAGACACCTTTGATAATTGAACCGAAAGGCAATAATGATTATTACATCGTGTTTAGGCGGACCATCTGACCCAACGGATGTCACGTAAACACATTTCACATCTTTATGGAACCATCACTAGCCGGCAAAGTGCCTTGCTGGCAGCTAGGATCTATGACCTAAAAGGGTCTACACCAGACACTGACTCATCAGGCCATAACACATCTTGCCAGTCCTCCGGGGTCGAATCCTTAACGTTACAGACCTAGTTGAGTTGCGGTGCCCAGTATCGTAATGTTTATAGGGACACGCTGATGGGCCTTCATGTAAACTTAAAGAACACAGATCTGACCTGGTACGTCCTGCAATTAATCTGATTTGACTCAGTGTCGCTTGGCTGTTACCGTTGACCAGATACGTCTGGTCATGGTAATTAAGTATCCGTGGTCGGTTATTGAGTTACCGTAGTTGGACAATATCAGCAGGCATTCTTAATATACATATAACATTATAAATGAAAGGACTTCAAATGTCTTCGCAATTTCAGGTATAGAATGTCCCATCAGTCTGGTACTTACTCTCATGCCTCGTCATAATGAGCAGCCTAGTCCGTGTTCACACTGCCTCACCAGTTTTCCATGATTTCAGTTGCTGTGGCAATACATTGACATAATGCCACGCCATGACTTTTGGCACGTCAGTGTATAATCATTTATTGTAATCTAACTATATTACTATGTTGAGTAAATTCAAATAGATATTAGCAATTTTTCTTCAGTATCTATAACTTTCGATTGGAATATTCTAATCTCCGGCCATCTTCAGTTGATTTATTTTAGTAAATGCAAAATATGTTGTTGTATCTTGCTACGAAATGAACTGAATTGAAAAAACATTATCACAGATACAAAGAAGTGTATCAGTACAAACAATTCAACCACATATGTGACTGACGCTACAGGCATGTGTAAATGTTTACGGAGTCCTCATTTTTTATATAGGTTAAATACAAAAGTTGAAAGTAATATTTTGCTGGAATCTTTTGCCCACACCTCATAAATGTAACTGCTCATTTTCTGTCATCCATCTTGAGAAAGACTACAGCGAGCCATGTTCTTAAGGGACGCATATATATATATATATATATATATATATATATATATATATATATATATATATATATATATATATATATATATATATATAAGCCACCTCTTTGCAATACTAGATGTTACATTTTGTGTATGGAATGTGTACGAAAATGTTCTAAATATTATGAACAATATGTACATAATAGCTGTCCCATAATAATTGTTACATTTTGTGTAGGAAACGTATATTAAAATGTACCAACTATTATGGGATATAAATAATTAAAGAATCCTACATATATTCCATAATAATTCATGCATTTTGAGTATGAAATATCTACGTAAATATACCAATTATTATGGAACAGATCTAAGGAAATTATACTACCTATGTTCCATAATAAGTGTTACATTTTGTATATGAATTATGAATGCAAATGTAACAAGTAAAATGGAACAGTGGTAACGGAATAATAATGCCTCTTCCTTACAAAGTTTTAAAATTGCCCGCAACAAATAAAAATGTATCAGCAAATTTATATATAAAATATATTAATAAAAATCCTATGAGTTCTAGGCTTTCTTCAATATTTGGTCCATGCTAACAAAGCAAATTATTTGACCGTACAGCGGTCAAGTATTTCCTGACAATGGTTTATTGTCATCTCTGAAGCTTTTCATAATTTATCCTATTTTGTCCGGTATGCCATGTTGAAAATAATCACAGTCAAAAAAGTAATCAGCCGCCCCTTTTCTTTAGAGAAACTATTGTTTATTGTTGTGAAACAACCACATTAAGTTTGGAAAGAAAAATGTGTAGAAAGTGCACTTCAATTACATCAGAATAAAAACGCGAGACAATGATCAAATTTGCGGAAAGTGAAAGCCGCAGATACGTGTTGAAACATGGCGCCAACCAGTATTATACGGCTTCAGATGTCACACAAAAGCTGAATTCTAAGAGGCCGATGTAATGCAAACAAAAAATGGCCGCTTTGAAAACTGATAATCTAAAAGGGAGGTAACTTTAAAAATTGAATTCTTAGAACGTAAATTAACAACGTACAATTACATAGAAGTTATCAGACGTTATTTCAATTCCCTAGACATGTTTTCAACATTAAAATGCATATGTACACCTTTTTTTTTTATTAATCCACGAATTTATGATTTTAAATTACGTATGCGGCCCGTTTTGCAAATGAACTCTATTAGGCAAATTTTCTACCTCATTGCCCCATGGATTTAAAGATTAAATCATAAAGTTCTCTGTATGAAACATTTTGAAGAGAAATTTATTTTGAAAGGAAAACGAAACAAACTGCATTGGGATTTACATCCAATACCTACAATAGATTTTTAAAAATATAAGAAAACTTTCTCTTTTGCCAACTACACGGGAATTCAGAAAGCCTCCAAAACAACGACTGTTGAATTACATGATTTTATTTCAGCTGATACAATAAAGGATTTTACTCAATTGGAAGACGAAAAAATGTCGTCATAACGGTTTCGAATTTTAAAAAAAGAAGATTATATTCTAATTTATAGAATAGTCTTTAACTCTGAAATACATTTACTTCTGGAAGCATTTCCATTATCATCTTTTTCTTTATTAGAGAAAATTCAAAAAATGTGTTCCTTGGTCATGGTAGACAATGATAGTGATGATGCTACAGAGAAGCAGTACTTTGAATTACTTTCTTGAGACAGTCTTACGGATCTATCAAGTCAAATGGCAGAGTTCATTTGTGCTTGTTTTGCTATCTTTATTTGTTATCTGACTATGCAGATAAATTTATTGTAAAACATAATGAATCCACTACAAGAGTGTTTGCTGAAAGAATTTTGGAAAGTTATTCCCCAAAATATGTTTTTACCTGTGAACAAAACACTGAAAAAGGAACTTACATTGCAGCAAAAATGGTTGTGAATATATTTTACAAAAACAAGCGAAAGTTTTCATCGGATGAAATTTGAAAAAATATTGTAGAATGTTTTTAAAAAGGCAAAGGTTAAAAGAAAATTGATTTATAGAGAAACTGTTGGTATGTTTTTTACTTATATTTGTTTTGTATTACTGCTTAATTCTTTAAATAAATTTTTGTAAAATCTTTTATTATTACGTTTCTGTTTAAAAAGAGAAAAAAAAACTATTTGCGAATGGTTTTAACATATTGTAGATAAAACAGACATAAATTGACTATAAAGCAAATAAGCCTGTTAGAAATTAGCCCGAAATGTGACACGTGGGCCGTATATATTAGTGGGCCGTGGTTAAGATTATGAAAAAAGAAATGCATCGATTTTGAATTTCGACACTTAAAAGAACGAAATACATAGAAAGAGGAAAAAATATTTTTATCACTTCATCTTATCTAAAAAAAAAAAATAAATAAAAAAAACTTCATTTCATCAAACATCTGACATCAAAAGTCACTGCATATGTCATCATTAAATATTCCAATTCATATCACTGCTAACCAGAGTTGGTAATTTAGTTAATTTTTAAGTTTAGATTTATCTCCTTTTCATTGCATTTAGCCTCTGTAAATCAGCATCTAACCCTTTTGTTTTGAATTGATATTGATTATTTTTCATATATATATATACATATATATATATATATATATATATATATATATATATATATATATATATATATATATATATATATATATAATAAACTGTTACATTAGAACATGTAAGTTACAACAACGTCTAATCAGGTAGTTAACAATCATTGTTAACTACCTGATGAGGCGTTGTTTATTAAACGTCGAAACAAAATGTACAATTTTGTAGTATTAAAATAACATGTTCTAATGTAATAGTTTATAATAAATA
>OZ038478.1:5194481-5195922 GCA_964036315.1 Acanthosepion esculentum
AGAAACACTCGCCCGCACATATTTATTACGTTAAACGTTATTTTTAGTGGATATCCGTGTTTGAAATAGACGCCCCGTTTTTTATTTTAACGTCTTTGTTACGTCTATCGGCCTTATACTCGAGAAAATTTAATAAAGAAATGGTCCTCTCTCTCTCTGTCTCTCTCTCTCTCTCTCTCTCTCTTGAAGCAATATTCTATTCAAATTAAAATATATTCATATCTATCAATCTATCTATCTATCTATATATATATATATATATATATATATAGTATTTACATTCTCATGTACATACATGTATATATATATATATATATACAGTATTTACATTCTCTCTCTCTCTATATATATATATATATATATATAGAGAGAGAGAGAGAGAGAGTGAGTGAGAGAGATAGCTATAAGTAGATCCTTGCCAAATGATGAAAGGATAGAAAAAGCGTCTACACAACAAATAATTTTCAGCACCCCCTTTTGTTGCCAATGCACTTAATCCAACATTCCTCTATAGATCATACAGATCGAACATTATATAGCGAATTTTCAGATCAACATTCTGCTGGTAACTGTGTCAGACTACATACTTATTGATCTAGCTTCATCATAGTAATTTGCATAAAAAAAAGACGAAAAAATGACATAAAAGAAGTTGTTTTCTTACCTTCGCTGAATAAAAAGAAGTCACGATCTTTTTGTTTGTTTCCAAGGTCTTTTCTATAGATATATATATATATATATATATAAATATATATGTATATATAAAAAAATAAAGAAGAATTTTTCAAAAGTAACTTGTGCGGTGGGTCGGGCCCCGCCGAGCGATTCTCCAGTAGTGCTTTCGCAGGCACAACTGATGTTGGTCGCAAGAGACGAAGCCAAACATAATATAACCAGGCCGGGCCGTCACACCTTTCCTTCTCTCTATCTTTATTTCACTCTTTCTTTCTCTCTTTCATTCACATCTTTATTTTTGCTTCTCGGTTGGTTTAAACTTTTACGCGCATGCGTCCAGATGTGTCTATGTAGTGTGTGTTTATTCTTACGTATGCGCGGGCGAACGCTGTACTTATTGGGGTTTTTTTTTCCTTTTTTTTTTTCCTTTTTTTTTTAATATTTGTTACATTTTAATTTTTTTGTGGGGAAGGGGTCCCCACTATACTCGCATGCACTACTGTCACTTGTGTCCCGGCAAACACCTGCTTTTGACGTATCTAAAATTACTATATAAGAATTAAGTTTCTCTTTTTCTCACTTGATTTTTTAATTTTCCACTCATTCATTCATTCATTCCCCCTCTCTCTCTCTCTCTCTCTCTCTCTCTCTCTAATTTTCTCATTCTTTTTATCTGTTCCACTTCTTAACCCTCTCTTTTAAATTCTTTTTCTTTTAACCTCTCTCGTTCTTGATGTCTTTGTCAATCTCTCTTTTTTCATTCTCT
>OZ038478.1:5196122-5271122 GCA_964036315.1 Acanthosepion esculentum
TTTTCATTTTCTCTTTCGTTATCTTTGTCTATCTATCTATCTATCTATCTATCTATCTATCTATCTATCTATCTATCTCGTTGTATTTGCCTATCTATTCTTTCGCATTCTTTTTCTCTTTCTCTTTATCTATAACTGTTAATATCTCTCTCTTTCTCTTTATCTTCGTCACTCTTTCCCTTTTTCTTTTTATCTATAAATTTAATCATTTTTTTTATTTATTTTTTTTATTTTTACTATATTTACCACCGAAAGGCCAAATGGAGGTGAAGAATTGTCTCATTCCAGTTTTCCAAGATGGGACTGTCTACATACCAGCTTAAACAATTCAGCATTCTTAATCCTGACTTTTACCTGGGCGCGAACTGCGACCTTTAGTACCGATGATAAATAAGAAATTATTTCAGTCACGATGCAGGGCAACATATTTCTTCAGCTGTACTTTATCGGACACAAGGCCAGATTAGTGAGATACCCAGTTAAGAATCCGCTAGAAAATTGGTTTGCAAAATGAATTTGTTATTTACCTACTACCGTAGGCTCTCTTCGCAAATCGTTTTAAGCCTCCTATCTCTTTCAACCCCTTATTTTTCCTATACTTCCTTATTTTTCTATACTTTTCTTTCCCTCTGGTTCGTTCCCCCTTTTTTTAAAAAATTAGACACTGGTTGTGGTTTGCTGTCTTTTACGCACAGAATCCTGCTGCTGCTGCTGCTGCTGCTGCTGCTGCTGCAAGCCGCAACCTTTCTCTTTTCTACTAAACAAACTCCACCGTTCAGAATCAACACACAAAAAAAAGGAAGGGTACTATTTAGTAATGTGTTGTAGAAAATAAAGAGGCGAATGAACGATGTAGGTAGCAATGTCTAGTGAACAAGATGATTGGGTCAGAGGCGAGGACTGGCTTTTTCGTTACTGATGAAGACAGTCTTATATCTGTGCTAAGAT
Source organism: Acanthosepion esculentum (assembly GCA_964036315.1). Classification (NCBI taxonomy): domain Eukaryota; kingdom Metazoa; phylum Mollusca; class Cephalopoda; order Sepiida; family Sepiidae; genus Acanthosepion; species Acanthosepion esculentum. The sequence continues at coordinate 5,197,071 of OZ038478.1, forward strand.
GAAGAGAGACAAGCAAAGTTTGTTTTCGTTACTTTACCCGACATAGAGACGTTTCGTTTTATTTCTTTTCTTTCAATTTTATTTCTTTATTTTTATTCATTATTTGGATCTGAAGTGAACGAGTCAACAGTTCTTTTCAATGACTTTATCTGAAACGCCGAGAGTCATCTCTCTTCTTTTTGTATTCATTGAGTTTTCTTTTTTTTACACAGAACGAACCATTCTCAAATTTCAATTAACGTATTAATTAAGAATAATACAGGGTGGGCCAAAAGTAGGCTTACACTTGTTTCACTATTTGTTTCATGTTTTAGATCTAATTTATCCAAATCACAATAGTTTTTTCAGCAAAACAGAGCACCTCCCCATTATGCTTTGGCGGCAAGGGATAACCTTAACCAAACCTTTTCACAGCGTTGGTTCGAAAGAAGGAACAGTATAAAATGGCCACCACGTTCACCTGACCTAACACTAATGGATTTCTTATTGGAGGGTGTAGTAAAGAACGAGTTTTATGAGAGAAATCCCCACACAGTAGACGAATTAAAAGAGTACATCTCAGAAGTATTTATTGAAATTAATGCAGATCTGGATTTGTGTCGTGCTGTGTGTTATAGTGTTCTGGAGAGGTTCTAAGAATATTGCAATGTTGAAGGAAGACATTTTGAGCACTTAACCCTTTGAGCCCTGTGTTCCTGAACAATTTTAGCCCTTCTGCTAGAGCTCCTGAGAGAAACGGTAGATATAAAAATTGTTACAAAAAATATCGACATAATGTCGATATTTTTTGTAACAATTTTTATATCTACCGTTTCTCTCAGGAGCTCTAGCAGAAGGGCTAAAATTGTTCAGGAACACAGGGCTCAAAGGGTTAAGTGCTCAAAATGTCTTCCTTCAACATTGCAATATTCTTAGCAGGGAGAGAGTATGAGTTCATGCCTTCATTTTATCGCCAGAATTCTTTCTTTATGTCCCACTCTTCCCAAATAAGACAACCAATAGCAAAACACGACGCAAGTATTTACCACCGTTCAACCGGTGGCTGGGTATAAAGCCATTTTTCTCTACCACCGATAAAGGGGTAGTCAGGGTTCAAAGGGTAAACAGATTAAACTGCGTTAAAAATATGTAAGCAAAATATTAAAGAAATGTGTATTAACAATTTTCAACAAATATTGTAACAAATAATATACGTGTAATAAAATGCTTTTAAAAAAATGTAAAGTAGATACTAAGTTTTAACCCATCAAGTATATCGACATTAATACACATATTGATATTAAGAAAAGGCTAATTCATCATTTCTGTTAAAAGTTTTTGGGTGAAGAGTTATCATTATTTATACGCGGACTATTATCGTTAACTATTTGTTGTTGTTGTTTTTCTCACAACGTTTTGACCGTTCTTCCCTCCTGTCTTTATCAGGTTTTTGTCAACTTGGCTAAACTTCAGGGAATGTCGGACAGAACGCTTTATTTAAACTACAAAGGTTAGATGGTTCTTGTGCCACTGGACTTGTCTAAGAGTATCTCATCAGTTGTTGCTTGTCCTGTTGCCACTAAGTCCAATCACGCACTTGCCCAGACCAGAGACTGAACTCACAATTACTATTCATCACCAAATTCACGAATCAAGGCTTTCATTCCCTAGCTATTGTTTCGGGTCGACAAACACGATGATGGCCGGAGGGCACAACGAACGAAAAGTTCTGACGATAACAACAAAATGTAAATAAGGTTAATTAATGCCACTTCAGGACGTAGGTGATCATAGCCCTCCACGGTTTCTGTTTTTTATATTTATAAACTAGCGGTATAACCCATCTTCGACCGGGTCTTTCATTACTGGGAATTTTTACTGTTCAATTGAAGCAGTTTAAGTTTAAAGTCAGTCCACTCGAAAATCAATATTAGTAACAACATTTGGGTGCAACTGAGGCACATTCCCAAATGGAGGGTTAACGATTTGAATGTGGGGTGGCCCTGAAAAGAGTCGTTTTTGTGTTCTCAATCTTGTTTCAGCCTCACGCGTAGCAGCAGTTGAAGAGGCGTTTCTCCTCAGCCGTTGAGTCCTTTAATCATCATTTTCAGCCTCGCGCGCGGAAGTGTTCAGGTATGCTCTTCTGTCTTCTGCCGATGTCTATGTTGATCTTTGGACTCAGTGGCTCTGATTGAAGCATTCCGTGAGGCATTTTGAGACAGGTAAACTGAAAGTTCTAAAGACGATTCGTTATCTCTTATTCGCATGGCGGATCTGGCAGCAGCAGTTTTGCGACCTAGGCAAGTTCTTTTCTTTGGTGGCATGTCTTAGGCAAGTGTGAATTGTCAAATGGAATGCGTGGGCAAATACCAGAAGGTAAGCTACAGGGATTACTAAGCTCGAATAACTTTAGGAAAGGTTGGAAAAATAAATGTTGAGTAATAAAAAAGCAAGCTTACTTATTACTACGGTGAATGCAATGCAAAAACTGGCAGGACAATAAAAAAAATTAAATTGGGAACGGCTATAAACGACAATGAAAGCAATGCCTTAAAACTGTAGTTGTAGGTTTTATGCAACGGAAAAGGTAACCTCACTTGAAAGAGATTGAATCTTGGCCAAGAGAAGGGGAACGTGTAATTTGGACTCAAACTGGCACTGAAGAATTATTTATAAAACAAAACAAATTTCATCGAAATCGGATGAAAGCTGTGGAAACGCATAAACAACATTCGATCACACACACACACACACACACACACACACACATTTTGAGAATTATAGATATAGATAATATTATTGTAATAATTTAAAGTATTTATTTTTATTAAAGTTTTTATGAAAGATATGCATCCAAGAACAGATAGTAAATAGTAAAACATTGCTGAGAGTTATAATGGACAGGAAGTAGTGGAGAGCCATTGTCGCCAACAATTTGGGTTCAAAACCGACACTGAAGAATTATCTATCAAACAAAGAAAAATAATCGAAATCGGATGAAAACTGTGGAAACGTATAAACAACATCCGATCACACACACACACACACACACACACACACACACACACACATACACACACACACATACATACATTTTGAGAATTCTAGATATAGATTGTACTTTGCTATGATTGTTCATGGAAAAAGTACTACATTGTTTTTTCATTTTCTTGCTTACGGTCAAGTCAAAATGAAGTTAATCAGTGTTGATCACGGTCAGTACTTAGATGGGATCTTTGTACTGTAAGCAATCTACTACAACACGAAATGTGCTTAACCTTTAAGTAATAATTAAGTAATGGATAGCGGCTCAGATTGAGGAATCGGAGAGCCGAGTTCGAATTCCAGTCGAATCCTTTACATTCACTTATGTGCTAATACCCTTGGGAAAGGTATGAATCGTCTTCTTCTCCCCCAGATATGGGTAAATAGTAGGACAGACCGGGTTTTACAGTCTTGGATGGCAACCTACTGCGGGGGAAAATCTGCCTCGTCAGTCATTTATCGAAAGATACATGATCGCCTAAGTGTATGCCATGTATGGCACATAACTGACTGACTGAATCCATAAATGGGGGAAAAACAAAACAAAACATTTTCTTCTTCACAGTACTGAATTCAGAGTTGACCTTCTCTAAGATTTGTTAAGACTAAAAGGCTCAGTTTGCCTGATGATTTTTACCATAGTAAGAAGATATTTATGCCTTTTCCAAGAGCATTAGTGCTAAGTGAACACAGAATTCCAGAAGAAAAATAATATTGCGGCGTTTATTTCACATCATCATCAGCTGAACGTGAACTGATGCGTTTCTTTATGATGTTAGACATAAACAAATGGTAACCTAGTTTGGTGGATGGTCACAATAATAACGCACCCAGTAACGATTCAGAATGCTCCCAATATTTTTCGTTATGGCTTAAATAACTATTGTTCTAAAGGAGGTCTCGTTTAAGATAATCATAGCCAGTCTGACATAGGGACATGATATTGGAGCACTGGGCGAAATCATTACATAAGCAATAACATGAGACGTTCATCTGTTAATCGTCGCACTCTTTAAATACTTACTTCAATATAAAATTAGTCGGGAGCAAGGCCAAAACAGTCGGGCGCTAAAGAAAAATCGAACTTACTAACAATTTGTCTGTAATACGAGATAACTAATTTAATGTAAAGGATTCTGCGCCATGATGATTTGCATATATATAATTAAAAAAAACAATAGTTGAAATACAGGAAAGAATACTTAATGACAAAAAAGAGCCAAAAAATCGTTAATCGTCGACCAGAATCAGTATATAAGAATCAAATATATTAAACCTCAGTAAAAGACAAGAGAGAACGGAATGTTGCGATAAAATACTAACAATAGCAGCAAAAAATATAAAATAAAGCAAATTATATTAAAGCGAGGCTGTGCGGCTATCAGCGACTTCAAATTACGACTACGTCTGCTGTGCCCATGTTTTTTTTTTTCGCAATTTTCCTTGGAAAAGGCATGAATCTTGTGCACCTATCCAGCAATGGGTGAAATAGCAGAGTAGACAGGACTCTCTATCATTGTATGGCAGTCAGTCGAGGCGCAAAACAATTCAATAAAGCGGAGACGGTAATTGGAAGCCAATCCACTATATTTCTTTACGTTTTGAAGAGACATGACATTTATCAAAAAATATATTAAAGAAGCGGTAAATGAAACAGAAGTCAAGTAAACGTCCCCCTGTGAGGAGACAACAATGAAATTCAATTAACTAGCTTCCCAGAACAAGTGAATTGAGAAAATTTATACTGAGACTAATATAGACGAGACACCAGGCAAATGTCGTCAGTACGTTTACAGAGACATAAGCTTATTAATAACAGCCGAAAACAATTTTCTTATGACTGCCTATATGAAGTTTAAAATAGTCACGACACAGTTGAATAGTAAATATCACTGGTTCGGCTACAGGACTGAAAGCCTATTTATAGCAGCCAAGAACAAGTATATTATAACAAACTATATTATGTTTCAGGTAGACAAGACACAAATGAATAGTATATGTCACCTGTGGAGAACAGATGAACTTGGTTAATAAGAAAACCAATATATGGATTAGAATAATCTATACTAAGTTTTAGTTTGTTTTTGTTTTTGTTAATCAATTCACTTCAAGCAAGGTGATAATACCACTAAGACGCTACTGGGAGTGAAAGAGAACAAAATGACTTTAGAAGGAATCGGAAACCCAATCCTAAACAGGAAACAAGGGATAAACCTCGATTCCTGTTCAAAAGACCGAGGAATGAGCCAAAAGATAGGCGACCGTATCTAGTCTTAGTGAGGAAAAATAGATAAATAAATCGTAAATAAAGAGTTTATATGGAGACTTTTTTAAAAAAAGGAAACCAGAGGAAAGATAAAGTACAGAAAAATAGTGAAGTATAGAAAAAATAAAAGGGAGAAATAGAGAGGTGACTTTAAATGATAATAAATAAAAAGTTTATGCGGAGATGTTAGAAGTATAGAGTTGAAGTAGAATTTAGAAGGAACCGAAAATCCAATCCTAGACAAGAAACAAGGGATAAACTTCTACTCACGTTCAAAAGATTGTGGAGGAGTGTGAACCGGACGATAGGCGAACCTACACCCTTGTGTAAATTAATTGAAACAAAACGAATAATTCCGTTATTATTTACTTTTTTCGTATTTTTCCAATGAAACATGACCCAGTGCACATGTTAGTACTTCGTATGTCCATTCCACAAAGTTGTTCTTTGATTGACCACAGATTCTGATTGGATTTAAGTCAGGAGAGTTTCCGGGCCAGTAAATAGTACTTTGCTCACTGGTAAGGCTTGCCAGTGTGTTCGTGTAGCGTTACAAATTTTCGTGCGCTTCTTTGGAGTAACGTCCATGCCGTAGGACAACTAATCGACAGTCGGGACAATAGTGTTTGGGTGTGATGAATATCTGATGCAATCTCGGATGACGTAATATTTTTCAAGACCAAACAAATATCAGCAGTGGAACGAATCGATCGAAATTCGTACTACTTGTCGCTCAAGAGGTTGTACCTATTGAAGTATTCAACAACCTTCTTGTTGATTACAGCTTCAAATGGTTTGCTTATGGCACTGAAGAGGTTGTTGGGTCTATATTGAGTCGGGGATGAGCGCTCGCCGACATTCTTGAAAACAGGTTATACATTTCCCAGAGACGTAGGAAGGATTTCTCCTTCACCTAACGGTTAAATAGATCGTGGATAACTCAAGGTTAATATTCTTAAGAACAAATACTCGAGACTTCCCGGGCTGTGATAAAAAAATTACTGGGATTGTTTTCTGTAAGTTGGGAAGAGGGTGGCCTTTGTCATCTAACATTGAGTTAGAGGCAAAGACCTTAGCGTACAGCTTTGCCTTATCCGGCGGATTAGATGACTCCGGAGACCTTATTCTGAATTCTGAATTTCATTTGAGATTTTACAGAATTTCCGGGATCCAAATTTCCCTCTGCATTTTCTAGAACTTTCTCGCGGTGATTACGGGAAGTACTAAATGCAGCAAATGCCCTACTACACCGTTCTCTGTGATAGATATTGTCGTTGTGGTTACAGTGAGTTATGGATCAAGCACATTCAGCGATGAACCAAGACCGGCTGTTCGATTTTTATTGGAATTGTTTATGGGGTATAAAATTCTACATTCCAGAAAGGGTCCATTCCGAGATGAGGGCAGCAGTCTTGGAGGCAGTATAGCAAACTATCTTTGTTTCTAAGAACATCTGTCTTTTTTTCTTTGTTTCTAAGGACATTTTCCTATCTCTTAATACTTTACTGAGTTTATAAAAGAGACCTCTGAGTGCATATAGGAATAGATCTCTAACGAGATCTATTCCTATATGCACTCAGAGGTCTCTGTCTCATTACTAGAGTACCCAGATAGTCCAGATTTTTAAAAAACGCACAATAGAATAATACAAATATGACAAGTATACACATTAGACTGAATTTCTAGGATGAGAAGGTATAATAAAGACATATTAGGTTTAAAGCTGCAAGTTCTAAATTCGGGATTGTCCCACGAGACAATAGTCTAGTAGGTCAAACGTTGGTTGGTCAATTTGGTGGCATAGTAAATGAGAATTATATCCTTGAACCAAACATTACAGATTTAGACTCAGTGGCGAGCAATAAATAAGTCGTACTAAAAAGAACTAAACGAGATATCCCGAAGTTGCCCCTAAACGAGAACAATCTACGCCCATAGATTAAATATATGGCTCAGTTCGAAATTTCACGAAGATTACCCGGATCAGCATACACCTGAAGAAAGCTGGAGAGCAGAACGACCGAAAGACATTCGTTCGAATGTAAATATATTAAAACACCAGTAGATACACCATAACAAAATCGAATTCTGTACATGAGAATGGGCACATGGCCGAGTGGTTAGAATGTTTGCATTCTGATCATGAGACCCGGGATCGAATCTCACCATGATCGATCAGGAAGGAGACTATAGGGGTTGATCCTAGCGCGAAGTCATAAGTCATCGTGGCCGAGCGTGCTGGCCTTGTTCAAATTGTTGATCACACTAGATAACACGCTCTCTCCCAGAAACTGCTCAGTATAAACCACAGGTGGACTCCGTGGGTGTTGAATAAACACAAATACGCCTGAGCAAGCGCCTGCAATAGGGATTGGCTAGCCGCCCTAATAGACGGGTACCCTCGAATACGAGTGGCCAGCTATACATACATATATTCATGAGTATGTATGGTTTCGAGCGGCGATCCAATGAAAATTGTTCAAATTGTATAACTTCGACTATATAAACGAATGTATATCTTCAAATCAGTAGCGCTGTCGGGAATCGAAATAATTTTAACAGAGTATGGATTTCAAAAGGACTGCCTAATCCGAACTAAGGAAATCAGATCTGTTCGCCGTTAGCAAAGAAATGAAGTTACGTTCTTACAAACGACAGGATGAGCGGGAAAGAAAAAAAATATGATGAGAAATTTATGAGATTTGCCAGAAAAGACATTTGAGAATATTATGGCGAATTTTGTATTCTTTATCGGCATCCATGGAAGTGTCACGAAGTATTATGTAAAACATTAGGAAAAAAGGCGGGGGCAAGTAAGAACTTGAACCATCTACAATCAGTTTTATTTTAGTAATACTGTCTTAAGATGGCTTGGTTTAGTTTGTTTTCTTTTACGGCATATCATCCTCAGTGGGTTATTTAATGCCGGCAACTTTTTTTTCCTGGTAATATTTTGTCTTGTCAAAAATTTATTTTTGGTAATATTTTTTCCTCCAAAATATATAGCTGGTAATATTATTTTAAAACATGTATTGCTCGTAATATTTTTTTTCCAAAAACGTATTTCTGGTAATAGATTTTTTTTTTCAAAAATACATTGCTGGTAATAGTTTATTTTTCAAAAATATATTGCTGGTAATAGTTTTTTTTTTCAAAAATACATTGCTGGTAAAAGTTTTTTTTTAAATACATTGCTGGTAATGGTTTTTTTTTTAGAATAAATTGCTGGTAATAGTTTTTTTTCAAAACTACATTGCTGGTAATAGCTTTTTTTTCTTCAAAAATTTATTTCTGGTAATAATTTTTTACAAAGTATTTCTGATATTAAAACCTATTTTTACACTTTTATAATTCTTTTTACCTCAATTTCGGGGTTAACTAGTTGCTCATAGCAGGGACCCTAACAGGTGCTACCACCCCGGGTTTGGGTGGACCTGGGAACACCAGCAATTAAGAGGTGATTCCACACTCCTCAAAACCTCCTGATCAGAGGCCTTGCTGTTGGACGTAGTTTATCGTCTTACCCAGGGCGCAGATGTAGTTTATCGTCATACCCACGACGATGTCTGAAGATGGTTCAAATTCTTGCAATACCAGAGTAATTAGCCAAACTATAATTAATCAAGTGTCTTTCGCTTCCTTTCAATTTTGGGAATTTCATTTAAATAATTCCATTTTTATTATACTGTATGATAAAAATTTCGTAACATCATTTTAAAGAAATGACCGAATCCGAAATAATATCTCTGCACAGAATCTGCAAGTGAATTAATTGCCATTCCCCTTTATATTGGTCGTGGTGACATTAATTAACCTATTTTCCAGTTAATATTAATTAACACCATTTTTCTTCCTACGAAGGCTGAGAAATGGCGCCTATTTATACAGCGCTTCGAACGTTTTCTCAGCTCTGCTGCTAATGCTGTTGTTAAATCTCATGCCATGAAGGTGTGGAGCTCACGGCAGTCACCTTGTCCCTCCAGCTCTCGTGCTCTTGCCAGGGACGTCGGAACATCCTACAATGCCAGACTGATCTGCGGGAGGTCATAGCGGACGATGTCCTTCCAGCGGCTGCGTGGTCTGCCGCGGGGTCGTCGCCAGTTTTATTCCCAAGCGGTCACCAATTGACGTTGTTTAACTTCGATGATTCTATAAGAACCAATGTTTGAACACGTTGTGGCCCTAAGCCAACGTTACTTGAAGACTTCCAACAGCAGCAACAACAAAATATAACTAGACAAGATAATAATTATATAACAAAGATATAATATCAACACTACCAAAAGCAAAATGTTTAGGTCGAAACCCTCATCAATACTAGAAAGTACTATAATAATAAAAGTTATAAATTTTAACTGACTGTAATACTAACTTTTCGATCAATAAATGATGAATGTTTCTTTATTACTATTTGGGAGAAACTATTTATAGTCGATGTCATCCATCATGAGGGTAGATATGTAGCCGTTGATTCCACTGGGTGAGGAACTATCCGCCCTGGCCGTTGACTTCAGGCTAGAAAGCCCTCCGCCTAGAGATGCCAGGTCGTCACTGCACTGGCTGCCACATACATAGCTACGGAGCTCAGTCCACCCCATTGTGCTAGATGACGTTTTGAAAGGTCTTTTTTTTAAATTCTACTCAATGTTATTCTTCATCGTCATAATCATGATCCTCTTGACTTTTGTAATCAAAGGGTGGATCTGAATACAGAAGCCACACTGTTTTCTACAACGGCCTATCAACGGCAGCCATACCTGTTTGACATTGTCCAACCAGTTTTTGCGTTGGCGTTCTCTCCTAAGTCCAACTTCAACGGTGCCTTGCATGATGGTCTGGCACAGGATGTTGTGCCTTGTAAATATGTCCAAACCACGCCATTTTGTCTCGGAGAAAAATGGCGTTGTTTGGACACAAAGAGAAGAAGAGGTTTCTGGTGTCCCACAAAACTTTCAACCCTTTTCCGCACAAAGGTCCACTCCACTTGCCCCTACACCACCATCTCCAAATCTGTATCTCTGCATTAAAAATTTAAAAAGCTAAATATTTCTGGCAGTAGAGGATATAAAAAAAAATAATAAAGCACTAAGTTTTGTAATTTTTAACATCAATTTTGTTTCAGTAAAGTTTCGTTTGCTGTTGTGTTACCGCAGGAATAAATTATACACAACAGATGCGGCGATGTTGTGTTTTTTGTGTGTGTGCGTGTGTATGTTATTAAGTCCTGTTTACGCTGATAAACTTTATACTACCCATAAATCCAAATGGCGGTCGATTCTGTTTCGTTCACTTCGCGTTAATGCCCTTGACATGAATTCATCTTCCCCTCGGTATGGGTTAAATAGGCAGCAATCCAGGAGAATGAAAACTGAATTCAAACCTGAGGAGGGTTTTTTGCAAATTTCGTGACATTCGGTACATCATTTATCTGTTAACAGTTCTTCCAAAAAGGTCATACTCAATCCTTCCCCACTATAATCAAATCGTTTGCGTGGAGAGTAATCTGAACAGTTGAACCCTCGTACGTTGAGATGAACGTGAGAGTTGAGTATTTGTTGTAATGTTGAATGGAGATAATTGCGGAATCTGTGATTGGCTAGACTAATTGCCAACCGGAGACATTTGACAAGAAGAGACAAGGGGGGGGGGGTCTGGTGGAGATACATAATGCAACAGATAACAGATGTTGATAAAATGTACAGAATAATGAAATTCTTAAAAATGAAATTCTAGAAAATGTTAGGAATTTTTTTCAGAATTCCATGATTTTACGACAGATTTTATCAACACAATGTTTAAGTGAAAAACAGAAGATTGCTAAAATGAATAAAATTACAAGCATTTGGCATCTAACCCTGCTTCCGACCGTTATCAAGACCAGGAAAGGATGTTTGCCCCCCCCCCCCCGATTTTTTTTTTTCATTTTAAATCCTGAACTATAGCATTTGTGTATTTTGAAAATGCAGGAAGCAGCCTTCAAATAAAAGTTTTCACTCGATTAAAAACATTTATTGGTTCTGAGTTGAATAATCATCTGAATGGTCCAGTTTCTACTAAAACTGTTCGCCGTGAGCTCCATAAGTCTGCATATCATGGAAGAGCCGCCATGAGGAAACCTCTTCTCTTCACTCGCAACATTCAAAAGAGGTTGAAGTGGTGCAGAGATCACAATGCCTGGTCTGCAGACCAATGGAAGCAAGTCATATTCTCAGACGAATCCAGTTTTTCTCTTTTCCCAACTTCAGGGCGAGTTTATGTGTGGAGGCAGCACAAGGAAGCTTACAACCCTGACTGCCTTCTTCCAACAGTGAAGCATGACGGTGGATCAGTGATAATTTGGGCCGCTATATGATGTAAATGTCTCGGTCCAATAGTTACACTGCGTGGTAGAATCAACAGCAAAGAGTACTTCAACATTTTGGGTGATCATGTTCATCCAATAGCCCAAACTTTATCCCCTGATGGTGACTGCTTCTTCCAAGAGATAATGTTCCAATACATTAAACATTTGTGGTGCATTTTGGAGCGACAAGTTAGGAGCCGCTATCCTCCACCGTCGTGTCTTAAAGAACTAGAGCAGGTATAAATGGAAGAATGGCTGAAAATTCCTCTGGATGAAGTCAGGAATCTGTATGATTCCATTCCTAGACGTATTAAAGCTGTATGTGAGTCTAAAGGAGGACCAACTCCATAATAAATAAATTTTCTTTGAATTTAACAAGTGTTTCAATTATTTTGTCCAACCCCTAGACCTCTATGGGTTATTTAATGCCGAAATCTAAGTATTTTAAATACAATCTTATCGCTTCAACTACAGATAAAATGTATTGTTGATCAATTTGCTATAAAATGTACTGTTGGTCATTTTTTAAAGAAAAATGTATTACTGGTATTTTTACTATACAAATGTAATTTTTATACTTTCGTATTGTTTGTTTCTGTTTGGGGGTTCACTATTTGCCCATATATGGGGCTGTAACAAGTGTTACCACCCTGGATCATGGTGGACCTGGGAACAACAGCAATTAAAAGGTGGTTCCACGCTCCTCAAAACCTCCAATCTCCCGATCAGAGGCCTTGCTGCCGGATGTAGTTTATCGTCATACCCAGGACTAAACTGAAAGTACAACAGAAACAGTGAGGACAATAATACCATGCGAAAGAGCAAATATTCAGCTATAAAACTGTGCTACCCATATAGCCAACATTAGTGACTGTACATTTTCACGAACGACAAACAAGAGCCTGTGCGTGATAGCCGAGAAAATGGCTTGTCAAATATACGTTGTTTAGTTTGCTTAAACGTTCGTCTAATGTCTATAAATGCTCGTGGGTACATTTTTTTCCGCGTGAAAACGCCTTTACTAAGTACAAACATTTTTATCGGGCGCTCTTTTGCCAAATTACCATCAGTATGCACCAAGGCAAAAACAATAAGAGTTATTTGTTGAGAAGGTTCTCCTATCCATTTTCATACTACCAATATCCTCTACATAAAATTTGGACCAACATAATAAAATTTGTAGACCAACATAAAACAATTTGTGGACCAACATAATAGAATTTGGACCAACATAATAAAATTTGTGGACCAACATAATAAAATCTGTTGACCAACATAATAAAATTTGACCTATTACTTTCGGGGCGAACATTGTTTTTGCAACAGAAGAAAATCGTTCGGTTTATTCAGTAAATATATTTTTATTTTTATTTATTTAATAAACCATTAAAAGAAAAATATTTTCGACATTAACTTTATTGAATAACATATTTTCCGTTCTGCTCCATATTTGCCTATATCTGTGAGATGGGGTATTATGATTATTTACATTATTTTAACAGTATTTGGGATGTTATCCTCATCTTAACTTCCATATTCATAATGTTTCGGCCGTTGTACGCTGCGGCCTTCCTCAAGGACACATGGCCCAGTTGATAAAGACGTTGGTTAGATCGGTTGACTAGACCCAAAGAGTTGTGAGTTCAGTACCAGGCTACAGCAGTGGTGAACCAAAAAACTTGGAGAACTGAGTTAAAGGGAAATAACTGAGACATCCGGAAGAGGCGTGGCACGTGGAATTAGAACAATCTACCCCTCGGTGGACGAAATAATGTGTTTGGTTCGAAATTCCAATCACCTGAAGAAGGCCGGAGCGTAAAACGGCCGAAACGTTGTGAATATGGCAATGAAGATGAGGATAACAGTCCGAATAATGTAAATGTTCTGTTCCATTTTGTTTTTCTGTCAGTTTTCAGTCACCAGGAACTGATTGTTTTTTTATTAAGAGAATTATGTAAAGACCACAAGACTTGGTAATATGAAGATGCATTATTTTGTTAATACAACAGATGAGTGGAAACTTTCGAACCAAGCTGCAGCAATTTCTGTTTGCTTACCAAATAAACATGCCGTCATGCCTTTTTCAAATCTCTTAGTTAATTCAAGAAACGTTTTTGCTGGTTGCCACCTTCAGATGATATAATCTAGAGCAGTAAGTTTTTGAATCCTATTGTAGCGGAGTACTGTATCTACATGTATACAGGCATAACAGGGAACGGACGGCGTAGCTGAGGCACAGCAGTCGGATGTGAAAACCTTAAAGGAAGAAATCAAACTGATACAATTTGGTCTTGTGACATAGGGCGCGCTTTGACGTATTTCTTCCGCTAAGAATAATTAAATTTCAGATAAAATACAATCTCAATTTCTAACTAAACAGAGGCTTTCCTGCTTCTTGGTAACATAGAAAATAAGTCAATGTAAACCAGTTTGGATATATAAAATTTAGCTTTTCTTTTTCTTTTCTTTCGTTTTTTTTTTTGTTCTGCCAAACGTCACTAAAGTCTCCCGTTGCTGCACGTACCTATGTCAACCTGGATTTCATTCTACCAAACCTGACACACCAGTCATTACCAAAGGATATTTATTCCTTTTCTGTTCAGTGTCAAATTTTAACTTAAAATACATTGAACACTACAAAAAATTACTAACGTATAAATAATATTACCTCACGATATACACTTTATCTCGTGTTTTGAATGAAGACCAATCTTCAGTACGGTTTATGGGCTTATTTTGCTTGCTCTATAATCCTTTGAAATTAATCGACTTATACCCTTCTGCTCCAGCTTATTTAGAAAATCTATTTAAACACAATACACTAGATTTTTTAATTACACAGAGACTAACATAACGAAAGTAATGTCTGGTTTATATAGTTGAGGTATTTTCTCTCACGTTGTATAGCCGTTGCTTAGTCTCAAGTAATGCCCTTATTTGTTTGCTAACAAATTCAATTGGTCTACTAAAGAAAATTACACCAATTTTAACAAAAATTCATCCTGGTATGAAATTTGTTATCATACAATCGAAAGCAATCCCTTTGAACGAATCATTACTAAACGCTTCTAGTACCAGAAGACGATTTGTAAAGAGTTCTTCCTGATAAGCTGAAAAAGTACTCAATAACAGATAAGGACTGCCAGATGTAACATACGCTTGGAGAAGGTTCGAGAGTACACCAGCTGAAACAGTGAAATCAAAACAACAATGATTAGGATGCCCGTTCAAATAATTCGTGGAATAAAGCTATATATTCATTCTACAATTTAAATTTTCAAAATTTAACTTCTGAAAAATTTAATTGATATAATTATGCATAAATAATTAAATTTAAAAATATTTATTTACAGTATTCTATTAATCTTCTGTAAATTAAATTCGATAAAAACATTCTTGAATATATTTTTAAATTCAGTAAATTTCTAACATTGCATAATATCAATGATATTTGAATAAAGGCTTATCATATATATATATATATATATATATATATATATATATATATATATATATATATATATATATACTTCGTTTTATCTGCATCGTTTTGTTTATAATATTGTAAATTATCGTCACTGGTTAGAAAGTGGGCTGGCTTCTCTTTGGTCAAAAGGACATATCCTGATCGCGCACAAATATTAGGGGACTGGTTTTATAATTGCCAAGAATCTTTTTGTTGGGCGTGTAACAGCGTTTCGAGGACGGTTTATTTGTTTAAAAGTCTTCTGTTTGCGACGAGACGCGCCATTAGCTCCGCATCGTTATCGCCTCGTTCTGAGAATAGTCAAACACATTTCGACAATGTCGGCCAGTCATACTGATGCCAGCCATATGGGATGACATTACATCAACATTTCTACACTCTTTCGAATATATCTAGTTCACTGGCTGTTTTATTTCCTGTTCATATTGTCTAGGACCTAGTTCATCGCCCCCACTTCTTTTTCTTGCACTGATTCGGTCACGTGATTAATTTGTATAAGAAAGTTATGCTGTTTTGTCAACCATCTTTTTTTTTCATTCTCCTCTACAATTCTTTCGACCCTAACTATTTTTTTATAATACAGTTTGGTCGGTACGCACGCCAATTAATGCAGTCAGTAAATGTCATAATTTCTCAAAGATAAATTAGTATATCTGCACATGTGTTTGCACATATGGTTAAAGCTTAATGGCTGGTTCCTGTGAAGGAAATTAACTATCAGTACCGAATTGCTCATAAAGGTGATATAAAAACTCGAAGTGCCTTCCAAGCACACTTCGCCGCCGTTGGGTTATTTTACTTGAAAGACTTATTTAAACATTTTCATTAAAAAAAAAAATATTATTTATCAACATCAAGTAACATTCCTTTTTTTTTTAACTCTACAAGAATTCTCTTTAAAGAATGTCTGCGCAAATAATGGGTTTAAATCATAATCTTCCGTATCTTTGAATCCTGTTCCTTCATTGTCCTCCCTCCTTAATATTTTTTCTTTCATTTCAGTCTCATCGTCTTGATTGGAGTAAAAGGATACAGTGATACCTCGGCTTAATTTGTTTCGAGTTAAATCATTTTCGAAGATACGTCGTTTTTTCTTAAATATTATATGGAAAAATAAAATTCACCTTAGGTCGTTTTACTCGACTTTACGTCGGCCGTTAAAAATATTAGAAACGTCAAAACACTAAAATAGCAATATATAAAAAAATGTCTTAAAAAATAATAGTCGGACTTTGTCCATTTCATAATATATATATATATATATATATATATATATATATATATATATATATATATATATATATATATATATATATATCATAAAATCATAAAAAAAGAGAAAAATTAGCATAATAACGTATTTTCAGCAGATGTTGCCATTTCAAATTCCTGCCGATAGGCTGCACTAGTGCGTTGTTTTCCGCTCCAACATAAATTTTGAAATCAGACTTATTTACATCTGTACTCTGCCGTTGATGTTCTTTCAATTATATTTCAATTGTGATTTAGAATACATTTTTGTCCATGGCTCCGAAGAAAAGTACCAATACAAGTACTAATGCTATGCATAAGGTCATATCGCTAAAAGATAAGATGGAAATTGCTTATTTTATTCACAATATTCATATCATAAATACTGTAATAGGCAATGGGGAGTACGTATTAATGGTTTATAGTGTGGTTATTCCGACTTAAGTCGTGTTTCGCCCTAAGTCGTGACTTCTAGGGCCAATTAACGATGTAGGGTGAGGTATACCTGTATTTTTAAAAAATATATATTTTGGTGTTTACCATAGAGCAGTTGTAATGATAATGGTGAAATTGTAGCCGTCCGTTCGATATTTATTGATCGAACAGTTCCTGTTACACTCGGTTGAAGTTCATAATACCTATTTTGTCAAATCAGTTTTTCAGCAAATTATTTTGTTAAAACAGTTTATCAGCAAATTATTTTTTCAGCAAAATATTTTGTTAAAACTGTTTTGCAGCAAACTATTTTTTCAGCAAATTATTTTGTTAAAACAGTTTTTCAGCAAATTATTTTTTCAGCAAAATATTTTGTTAAAGCTGTTTTTCAGCAAACTAGTTTGTCAGCAAATTATTTTGTTCAAACAATTTTTCAGCAAATTAGTTTTTCAGCAAATTATTTTGTTCAAACAGTTTTTCTGCAAATCCAAGTCATCTCAAGTCCACTCTTCCTAGTAATGATGGGAGTTTCCTTCCAAGCATTTTGTTTTTTGTAGTGTGGAAATTTAACAATATAATTATCATTATTTTCTCATCTAAATATGTTTCCAATTGTTGTTGTTGCTGCTGTTGGAAGTTGTATGGTTTTGGTATTTGTTAAATTCATCGTTTGTGATCATGTAGCGCCAGCCTATCAGGTCTGACGAAGGAGTATCTTTAAACCTAAAAACGGACAACAAACTCTAATGTGACGCGTTCAGGCATCAATGGGTAATAATCGGCCCCACCAGAAGAATTGGCTTAATACGATTCGCATCCGCGATCTGCCGGGAAGATATCCTGCTATTCAATGTTAACAAAAAATGCCTACATATCTCGAAGGTGTTCGACAGGGTTTGGCATGCTAGCCTTCACCACAAGTCCAAGGATTCTGGTGTGTCAGAATTAATATTCTGCTTAATCCAATCGTTCCTAACAAATCTTGTGATGGAAGACGTGTTCAACAGACAGGATTTCTAGTTCATGCGAGTGTCCCCAAGGTTTCACCAAGACTCTATCCTTGGACTTACATTGTTTGTTCTTTTCCTTAACAGCCTCCCTGATGTCATCAGTTCCCAACTAGGAATTTCTACTGTTGTTACAAATATTTAATCTTGTCTTAGTAGCAAGTAGACTCGACACAGTAAAACTAACAACTTCTCTCGGAAAGGATTAATCGGTAGTAAACTGGGCCAAGAAATTGCTTGTAAATTTAAATGCATCCAAAACAAAATAACTTTCATTTAATCACCACAGAGAACCTTTCTTGCCTGCCATCAGCATGGCTGATGCTAACCTGCAGGATAGCCATTCTCTGTGCCTTCTCTGCCCCTCGTTTACCACTGATATAAATTGGGGTGATTCCATTGAATCAATTGCTAGGTCTACTGCTAGGAAGGTTGGTTCGCTGTGTCGTCTCAAATAATCTTTCTCGATTGCACATCTATAACTCTGCAATTTGTCAGTGCATTAAATATTGCAGTCATATCTGTTCTAGTGACTCTACTATATATCAAGAGATTCTTGACAAAATTCGAAGAAGGGTCTATAATATAATCAATCCTCATCTGGTATCTCGGCGTCAGTCACTTTCAAACCGACATGATTTAGCCTTCTTCTGTCTTTTCTACAAATATTTTCATGGCAATTCTTCCGATGAGCTTTCCTCCTTGCTGCCTCAACTGCTTATTTTAAGCGCGCAACTAGACTGGCAAATACGTCTCACCGTTTTACTGTTGAAACTGTCGAGATATAACCGTCTGTACTATTCAAAAGAGTTCTTTTTGTTGCA
Source organism: Acanthosepion esculentum (assembly GCA_964036315.1). Classification (NCBI taxonomy): domain Eukaryota; kingdom Metazoa; phylum Mollusca; class Cephalopoda; order Sepiida; family Sepiidae; genus Acanthosepion; species Acanthosepion esculentum. Next base: position 5,215,708 of record OZ038478.1, read on the forward strand.
TTTCTCGACTGTCGATCTCCCTTCTAATCGGAAGGAAGATCCACAGGTGAGAGTGCTTCCCTGAAAACAGAACAAAAATAAAATATTAAATATAAAATCTTGATCCGTTTATTTACATTCTGTGAAAATTTGAGGTTAAATTTGATGTCAAATTTTTTGGGACACCCTGTATATCACGAGATTTTTGACAAAAAGGGTGTGTAATTTAATCGACCCTGACATGGCATCTCAACTTCAGTCACCTTGCCACCGACATGATTTAGCCTTCCTCTGTCTTTTCTACAAATGTTTTCATGGCAATTCTTCTGATGAGCTTTCCTCCTTGCTGCCTCAACTGCTTATTTTAAGCGCGCATCTAGACTAGCAAATAGGTCTCACCGTTTTACTGTTGAGATTGGCGAGATATAACCGTCTGTACTATTCGAAGAGTTTCTTTTCTCGCACTTCTCGCCCGTGGAACTCTCTTCTAATTTCTTACTTCATTGCCACCTACAATCTTTAAAAATTAAATGCAACTGCAGTCGCCATCTTCTGTCCTCCTAAATCCTGTTCCATTATTTTCCTTTTCCTCAATTCTTCCGACTAAATTTTTCTTATCCCCTTTCACTGCTTGTAACCCGTCGCGTCTTAATGACGTTATTGCCTTGTTTGGGGTGAAATGATTCAAATAAAATTGGCTATCAGCGTCTTAGGCCTCTTTTGAAATAATTTCTCATACCAGCGTCCATTCCACTTTTTAAAACAGCTTGCAAAAACTTATTTAGGTGTGGCTATCAGCTATCTCGTCTCATTCTTCTTTGATTTATCAACACTCGGTGATTTTAGAAATCTTTGGGGGACAATACAGGTCTATAGGAGTGGGGGTAAACAGATATGGGTGATGTGTTTTGCTAAAGAAATTTTTGTGACTTGAAAACTCTACTTGTCCGTTCATTGTGAATACAATTCTCCCACAATGAACATCGTCTCACTTTCGAGTAACACTAGTGGAGAGTCTTTTTTTTTCATGCAGGAGCAGTAAAGAAATCTCTGTTATGTTGCCAAGTAAAATCAACGAAGTTCTATCGGTTCTTGAAATATTAAAAAAAGGTAAGCACGTTCCTCTTATAGACACGACATTTAAACATTATATGCATATCAATAAATGGTCTGAGAGACATCAAATGTCGGTCAAATATAGGTTTTATATTTATACGGATTATCACGTAATTTACGATCTTATTAAAATATATAATTTCATTTATATTGGAATATAAAAAATATGAGTTTAAATCCATTCCATTGGAATGAATTCGAAACTGAAGGAAGACAATAAAAGAACGATAATGTACAAACTCAAAAAAATGATTTCTTCAAAGGTTTTGAAGTATTACAAGTTTTGCCAAATAACTCAGTAGGAAAGCCATTTTATTTGATGGGATAATCTCAGTCGGAGAGGATTAGTTTTCCGCTAAATACCATCGTCAGCCATCAGGTCCAACCAGCATCGTCATGAAGTTTTCCCTGAATAATAGGCACTGAAAATGTAATTTTAAATAGTTTTCGAACCAGGAAACACATTTACAGAAACGATTCGGCATCGGAGGACGGCTGACAACGGATAAATTCGACATCGGAGGAGGGCGGACAACGGATGAATTCGGAATCGGAGGAGGCGGACAACAGATAAATTCGGCGTCAGAGGAGGCCGGACAACGAATAAGTTCGACATCGGAGAAGAGCGGAGCGCGGATGAATTCGGCATCGGAGGAGGGCGGTCAGCGGATAAATTCGGCATCGGAGGAGGGCGGTCAGCGGATAAATTCGGCATCGGAGGAGGGCGGTCAGCGGATAGATTCGGCATCGGAGGAGGGCGGTCAGCGGATAGATTCGGCATCGGAGGAGGGCGGTCAGCGGATAAATTCGGCATCGGAGGAGGGCGGTCAGCGGATAGATTCGGCATCGGAGGAGGGCGGTCAGCGGATAAATTCGGCATCGTAGGATGGCGGAAACGGATAAATTCGGCATCGGGTAGAATGGAGATCAAAGTGTTTTAGTGGACTCAGCAATTTTCAATCTGCTTCTCTGAATCGTCTTCAAGAAGCGAAAGAAAGATCTAAAAGGTCAGCCAATCCAACAGTGATCTCATCCCACAATCCTCACTCTTGCTCCATATGTGGCCTTCTTTGTAAATCACTAGCGGGTCTTTAAGATTATCGCACAAAATTTCATAACTGAATCAATTAAGTTATCAGATCCTCATACGTCGAAACCGACGGGAGAGTCCATCATTATATATATATGATACCACTGATATGCGCCTGAAAAGTTTTACATGGTAGACATGCGCAGGTAATTGGCCATTCTGCAAAACATTTTCCCAAAGTAAATAATTAAACGTTCTATCCAGTTTTGTTTCGCACCCAGATAGTCTGTCCGTGCGTTATAATATACTATGATTTATATATATATATATATATATATATATATATATATGTGTGTGTGTGTGTGTGTGTGTGTGTGTGTGTGTGTGTGTGTGTGTGTGTGCGCGCGCGCAAGGCGACCGACACGTTACTGCGATTAAGCTTTCTATTAAATTTTTTTTACAACAAAAGCTCACCCGCAAGATCCAATTTACAGAGAACCAATATTATTTATTAATTGATATGCGCCTTAAGGAACTGAACACATGAATAATTATATTGGACATACAACTACATCCTTATCAAGTAAACTCACATTACATCTCTCTGACCATAGCTGAATCAGGATTTATTTAAAGACACACGGAAACCTAGTAAATTCTATCCGCAACATACTTGTAGAAAATACAAGTACAATAGCCTCATCTACATGTAAAAAAAGACTAAAAGTGATAGAAGTACTAATAATAAAGAAGAAAAAATACTCAATAACCTCAATGTGCTGACCGTGTTTAGAGAATAACATAAAACATCCCATCGCTATAGATACATATACATAAAAAACTACATATTAAGTAAAAAATTTAAAAAGACGTCCTTGATAATGGCAAAAGGAATTAGCCGAATGCGTTCAGATATGCAGAACTTTAGGACAATTTTTACACACTTTCTGTTCAGAAAATAAAAAAAACACTTTTAAGGGCACAAGAAAAATGAAATAAAAAGTTTAATAGCAGTACCTTGTCAGTCCTCGTTGATGAATCTTGTATAAAAGTGGGATTGCTGCCCAAATATACAACTATATCTTAGCCTGCTTAGGTCTGGAGATTACCGTTGACCTCACCTGCTATCAGTATAAACTGCCCCTTGGCGTAGCCTCTACCTCGAGTGGCTCCCCGGCCTTGTAAAGGTGACACTTCTGTAACACACACACAATATATATATATATATATATATATATATATATATATATATATATATATATATATATATATATGAAGAAATATAGTCTTAAAGTGTGCTATATTTATGGGATAAAGTGCTCAATATCAGAGATAGAGCGTGTGTAAATATAAAAGTGAACATAGAAGTCAACACTTAGAGGCGACAGTCTGTTTCAGGCCTAGATGCAATCGTCAGGCCTGACGATTGCATCTAGCATGAAACAGACTGTCGCCTCTAAGTGTTGACTTCTATGTTCACTTTTATATTTATATATATATATATATATATATATTTATACATACATACATATATATATATATATATATATATATATATATATATATATATATATATATATATATATATATATATAATTGTTTATTTGGGCAGCAGTCCTAAAATATATATGTATATGCTTTGTTTCTCTGATTTCTTGGACATCAGTGAAAGACTTTCATGGTAAATGTTAGAATGAACATCGTCTAACGTTACTCTTGTAATATTGCAATGATTCTCTTCAACTGAAGAAAAGGCATTCAAAAATGTCGACGTTCTTTAACCGTTTCTATTTTAAGGTCTTCCAATGGCCTTATTTCACCGAGTTGAAGCCGTCAGTAGAATTTTAATCTAACCTCGAGTAGCTCAACCTCGTCGACCTGCGGTTCAAACTTACATTGTTACAGAAGACGTCTCATCAAAACACTTCTGGGTTGAGACAACCATAAAGGGAGCGAGACATTCTCACGTGGGTTTCATTGCAGCCGGAGAATGCTGTGTACAGCTACTAATGAGACCCCCCCCCCCACATGAGAGAATGTTCCATCACCAACGGAGGAGAGCAGTAGGGAGCGAATGCCCATCTACTGTACTCCGTTGGTGTTGAAACATTCTCTCACGTGGGGTTTTATTAATAGTGGTACACAGCATGCTCCGGCCGCAATGAAGGGACTGAGGGATTACCGTCTCCCACGTGGAGGCCTGGAGAGGCCTCGAGAAAAGCCCGAGATATGGTTCTCCAAATTATCCCGTTGTAACGTTCTATTAGGCCGTCCCAACGCGCATTATAAATAGTTCAACGACTCCTAGCAACTCCTTCCGTGTTAATAAATGTGGTAATTTCTCTAGAAAGAAATAACTGGCTTCTGTTCGGTTGAATATATGCGGGTATTCCAAATAAGTAGAAAATATTTGGGAAATAGTCAATAACTGTTTGAGAAGTCAGGTCCTCGCAGGGAAAATTTGCTAAATTCATCGACTACAGTTAACATATATCGATTTTTATTATTTGTTAGTAGGAGGGGGCTTTTAAAGTCAATGTTAAGTCTCTCAAATGCCGCGTAGCTTTTATTACATGACTTTCATCCTTGAAATAAAATCGGGGTTTTATTTCAGAGCACGCAGGACAGGTTTTTATCATTCTTTTTATGTCTTCCATTGAATAAGGAAGATTTTTTTTACTTTGTACAAAATGGTACATACGTGTTATTCGAAGGTGACACAAGGAATAACGAATTTCTAATTTGTTCGGATTAGTGGTTGGGCAATGTTATCGAAGGTAATCTATCAATAACGTAGTTTTTCTTCCCTGAACGATAAATATTATGAGAATAGCAAGAAACTTTTAGTCGCCATCTTGCAATCTTCTCATTTTTTTTTCTTCCTGCTCCTCTTCCGTCAAACATAAATGATACAGCTTTTTGATTTGTTATTGGCTGAAAATGCTTTCCCATCAAATAATGTCGCCGCTTACACAAAAACTACGATATCCTCTTTTTCGTCAGATGAATGTTTACATTCAGTTACTGTTAATGTCCTAGAAAAAAAAGGCTATGGCTCTACCATTTTGGCTGAGCGTTGCGGCGATGGCCTTATTCCGAGTCATAGCTGGTCTTGGCTTGTCATAGCTAGTCCAAGCTTGTTAAAGCTGAACTTGGCTTGTCATAGCTGGTCTGATCTAGTCATAGCTGGTCTTGGCTTGTCATAGCTGGTCTAAGCTAGTCATAGCTGGTCTTAGCTTGTCATAGCTGGGCGAAATTAGTTATAGCCATGATATCACCAGCACAGGGACGGAACCCTGGGTCAGGTAAGTAGATATTTACTTGAACACCCCCACTGAGTCAGTTTTTGTGACACAAGGTCAGTTTTTAACGTAGTGACCCGAGTGTTTTCACTCGGGCCACTGGTCTAAGCTGGTTTTAGCTGGTCTTAGCTTGTCCAAGCTGGTCTAAGCTAGTCATAGCTGGTCTTGGCTTGTCATAGCTGGTCCAAACTGGTCAGAGCCGGTCCAAGCTAGTCGTAGCCGTGATACCACCAGCAGAGGGACGGATCTCTGTGCCAGGTAAGTATTCGAATATGTATACCCCTCAAAAGAAGAATTTACACATTCCAGTTTGACAAATTAAGGGCTATGGTTGCCAATGCATTTCCGGTAGTTGCTGAAGAAGTAGACCCAGAAGGCTTCGATTTAGACCTACAGACTTTCGCATAGTGTTCGACCTTCCCGCAGGATTTGCATATAGCTTCCCTGGCTGGAAACTGTGTTTTTTCGAACCCACAGAAGAAACACTTAGCCCTTAAAGCGGCCACGATGATTTGGTCAGAAGAGGTACAGTTAGTAAGAATTAGGAGGCAGCTGCATTAACAGTGTAGTCGAAATATGTATGTGTCAGGCTCCTTTTTCGGATACCGCCAAGGAACGTGACTGTTCAGATGCTGTCTCCGAGGTCAAGGTTTTGTTCACCTACAGACGTTGACGAATGTAGCTGGAATATATCCCGTTAATAAAGACGTCTCTAATGTGTTCGTTTTTGCACTCATCGGCAGTATGAGACCGAATATTGTAGCCCTGGGTCTTAGCTTTTCGATGTACTTATCCAGGTTTTCATTTTGATCTTGCTTGTTGTTGGATAGCAAATGTCGTACAATAACCTCGTTCTTAGGCTTGACATAGAGATTTCTGAGCGTTTCCACAGTGGTATTGTAAGAGGTTGATACTTTAACATGTTTATAAAATCACCGAGGACAGAAGGTTAATAAGTACATGCTTGTACCTTAAGGGTCGATAGTGTCAATAATGTTACTGAAAGCTTTTAAACCAATGATGCCATTGGTTTGAAGCGTCACTTGCATTAGGGCCCGCCTTGAGACGGTAGGGTTTCAGATATCTTTCCATAATTTATGCTGTATAAATTGTTGTGAGCTAAAAAGAAAGCGTTTAGCTTTATTCAACATAGAATGTTGCTAGGTTGTTACTATTTATTCTGGCACATACAGAATTGTGGCACAAGGCCGGGGGAGAAACCGGGAGAGGGCTGGTTTTCATTAGCTATCCTAGTCCTAGTTAATCAAATTCGCGAGCCATTCATTCCTTACAATTTTCTCATTCACCACAAGAACTTATCCATCACCTTTCAATCCTGAATATACCAAAATACCACATATTCACGGTATTTACTTTACCCCCCACCACCACTGAGTCAGGTTGTGACACAATGTCAGTTTCTTAACGTGGGGACCTGAGTGTTTTCACTCGGGTCGCTGGTCTTAGCTGGTCATAGCTTGTGCAAGCTGGTCAGAGCCGGTCCAAGCTGGTCATAGCTGTGATACTACAAGCGCAGGGACGGATCCTTGTGACCGGTAAGTGAGATTTCCTTTAATCCCCCCCCACTGAGTCAGGTTGTGACACAAGGTCAGTTTTTAACGCGGGGACCCGAGTGTTTTCACTCGGGCCGCTGGTCTTAGCTGGCCATAGCTTATCCAAGCTGGTCATAGCTGGTCTTGACTTGTCATAGCTGGTCCACACTGGTCAGAGCCGGTCCAAGCTAGTCATAGCCATGATACCAACAGCACAGGGACGGAGCCCTGGGGCAGGTAAGTATCCGAATGTGTATACTCCTCAAGAGAGTAATTTACACAAATACCACATATTCACAGGGGACATAGAAAACATCCCATGAGATAAAATCTGATGAGAGTTCAAAATGTCTTCTGTTATTTTTTTAGTTTTTTTTTTTTAGTTTTTTTTTTTATAAAAATTCCAAGATTCATGAAGTGATGGGGAGGGGATGAAACTAAAAATGTAACACAAAGATAAAATCAAAACAAATGTTAGTGGGTCTCCTCCGCCTCACAAAATAATGAGAAGCTGCTACATTCTGTAACGTTACTCGGTTGTAACCTTACTAGGTTGTAATGTACTAGGTTGTAACGTTTCTAGGTTATAACGTACTAGGTTGTACTAGGTTGTAACGTTATTAGGTTGTAACGTTACTAGGTTGTAAAGTTACTAGGTTGTAACGTTACTAGGTTGTTAACGGAACTCTTGTACGCTAAAGACTACGGCTTTTATAGGTTGTGTTAGGCGTAGTAGCAGTAAACGGAAGTGGCGGTGAGAGTAGAATACCTACGAGAAGCTGAAACCTAAATGCTGTGGATTGTCCGGAAGAATTCTAGAAAAAGTATTTTAGAATTTCAGAACTCTAATTAATATAAAGAATTTAAAAATATATATCAAGCGAAATGTTGCATTCAAATGAATAAGAATGAAATTGTAATTTCACAGCAACTGCTCCGACGAGCTCTTTCGCTGGTTCCCAGACTGCATGAATTTAAGGGTGCTACTAGGTTGGCATCTCGGTCCCACATTTTCACTGTCGAAACAGTTAAATGTAACCGCCTCTTCTAACCCAACACCTTCTTCTTTCGTATTTTCCGTCTGTGGAACTCCCACTTATTGCTGCCCTGATAACTATAATCTTCAAAAATTTAAATGCAATGTCAATTGACAATTTCCGATGCCTTCATCTTATTTCCCGTCCTTCTCTTTATCCTTTCCTCAAACGCGCCTCTTTACTCTTGCTCTCGCTCTCTGTAACCCCGTGCGTGATAGTGGCACTCCCACCTTTCTTGGGATGAAGTTCTTAAAAAAAAAAGAAGGTAACCCGAAAATTATAGACATCATCTTGGAACTTCAGACGATACAGGAAGACCGAAGAATATATCTACCTTAAAACAATAAAAATGAAGATACTAATACTAAGAAATGTGTGGAATAAGCAAAGTGAATTCGTTTCTTGCAAGAAAAAAAACACGTGATCTAAATATGTATATATTACTAAGACAACATATTTTTTTAATTACAGTTTTAGTTATCATTAGGGAAGCGATATTCTCGCTTGGATAACTTTGGTTTAAAATCAAATACTTCCTTCCGTGAAGAACATGTGGAATTCTTAAGGAATGACTCTTGATTTGGGATCTTTGGTGTCGCTTAAGAAGCAAAAACAATTTCTTCAAAGTAAACTGTAAAGAAAAATCAGTTCGTTAAAGCATGATCAATGATTAAATAATTTTACTTTAGAAATCTGTTGAATATCATACAAATAGAATTATCAGTGGTCAGGAATCACTACCAGAATAGGACAAAGCACACACACACACAGTTTCTACCTGTGTTTTATATCTGCAACTATGCTAAGCTGATGTTGATTAAAGTTTCTGGGCGAGAGCGCATAACTTGTCACGCTCAGCAGTTTGAACGACACCAGTACACTCAAAGCCTCGGTCACGATGACTAGTGACTTCGTTCTTGCACAATCATCGATGGCTTCCGAAGAGTTACTTTTACCCAATTTCACTCACAAGGATTGAATCAATCAATGGTAGGATTTACAGATACTTTGCAAGACCGGAATCGCTACCCACAAACGGAGAAACATCAGGAAGTCATCTTCCTGACAAATCGACCCTGGTAAGATTCGAACTTGGTTTTTCATGGTCGGAAACCACACAGCTACGCGCGCCATATATATATATATATATATATATATATATATATATATATATATATATATATATATATATATATATATATATAATCGTGCATATGGGCAGCAATCCCTCTTTTATACAAGTTTCGTTAAAAACGACAGCCAACATGAAATTGACCGTATTTTACCGTTAGTCGTTTTTTTACGAAACTATAAAAAAAAGAGTGCTCAATGCATTGTTCAGAAAATTGAACTTGCAGAGCAGGTTAATACGATTAAAAGATGGAAATATTTTACTCTTCTGTACTACACGGGTAACCTGGAGAGACCGCATGGCTGAAACCATGGTAGTACAGAAGGTAAAATATTTTCTTCTTTGTACAACATATGTATATATATATATATTATGAAATGGACTAATTCCTACAATTATTTTAAAACATTTTTCTGTTTATACGTTATTTTGATAGATAGAATTATTTAAGTAACAGCTCTGTGTATAATAAACAGTATTAATTACATTTACCGGACTGTATTGTCCGAGAAATTTTGGAGAAAATATGTATCCTCCGACAGGAATCGAACCTGTATCCTACACGGTACCATCATTTAAAAACAGTAATTTGGCCTTGCTAACCAGACGCTTCCTCTGTAGCTATATGGTATAGTACGTCAGGCCAAATGACGTTTCCGTTCTCACACACACACTCACTCTCTTTCTCTCTCTCTCTCTCTCTCTCTCTCTCTCTCTCTCTCTCTCTGTACCTATGTATATATATATATAATATGGAGAAAACAACTGAAAAGTTGCAAATTAAAAAAAATTGAATGTTTTTTGTGAAAGTATTTATTTATATTTTTTATATATATATATTTGATATATATAACATCACTGATGATACATTATTTACATTATTCGGACTGTTGTCCTCATCTTTGTCGCCATATTTATTACAACGTTTCTGCCGTTGTACGCTCCGGCCTTCTTCAGGTGGTTGAAATGTCGAACTGAACCCTTTATTTCGCTCACTGGGGTAAACTGTTGTAGTTTCATGGGCCATGTTTAATGGATGTCAGTTATCAGTTATCTCCTGTTCTCCACTCACACACTATTGGTTCTGTCACTGGATCTAACTAACACCTTTATCCACTGTGCCATGTGTCCTTGAGGACATCTGTGTATGAATTTCCTTGTATTATAAACTTAATGTCTTCAGCAACCTTTTTTACCAGTGCTCATATTGCAATTTTTGCTATTATTATCGCTTTTCTCTGGTACTCCTTATTACTGGTTCCCATATTGTATTCATTTCTATGATTGGTCTGCTCAGGAGATTTTTGTGGCCTAGCATATGTGCTGATTCCTTAAGTTTACGAATTTTCCAATGGTGTTCTTTGTCTATGATCTCAACCTGATCCCACAGAGGGCGGTGATCTCCCTTCTCTTTTCATATGTGGTCAGCCACGCCTGATTTTTCCACTTCCCCTCGTGTTACAGCTTTCTGGTGTTCTTGAAACCTCACCTTAAGGGGGCGGCCTTTCTCTCCTTTATATTTCTTTCCGCGACTGCACGGGATAATGTGTACCAAAGCATCCAATAGTTGTATTTTACGAAATGGAACTCTAAATAATTCAGTGACTTTTAGGATGAGACGATTACGATAAGAGAACAGTTTTGGGGACAACTGGAGAGACAGTTGACAGCACGACGGAAATACGGCAGTTTTGGCAAGCTGGGTTAGCACCCCTACTTGCATCTTCCACTAGGAAGAAATCGTTGTTGGCTACGAGTTTTACAGAAAACAGATACCCCAGGAGATCCCGAGAGCCGGTGGTGGGGTTAGATCTCCATCAGGACGGATGAAGGGCTTCCGACCAAGAATTATACACGGATTACGAAAGTGAAATGCATCTGCGGGAAGGAATGTAAGAATCCGTGGGGTCATAAAATCCACCAGACCAGGATGAAGTGTTTGGAGAGAGAAGCAGACACAACGCACAGGTAAATACCCCGGTGATACGGAGGAGGAGCATGGTCAGGACATACACCACAGAGCCGAGTCGAAATCCAGAGAGAGTGACCAGAAAGTGGATTAAATGGCCCACTACACACCAGAAGGACGAATGGCAACTGATCAGGAAGGGGTTTGGTTTGGTTTGGTCTATTTTGTTTTACGGCATATCAACCTCAATGGGTTATTTAATGCCGACAACATTTTTAGGATATATTCGTATAAACAGAATATGTATTCTTAGGTTTATATTGGTTTGGTTTATTTTGTTTTACAGCACACCAATGGGATACTCAATGCTGACAAAATTCTTTATTGCTGGTAATACTTTGTTTTGTCAAAAATCTGTTTCTGGTAATATTTTCCTTCAAAAAAGTATTGCTGGCAATAGTTTTTTTCAAAAAAGTATTGCTGGTAATAGTTAACTATTTGCCCATAGCTGGGACCCTAACATGTGCTACCACCCCGGATCAGGGTGGACCTGCGAACACCAGCAATTTAGAGGTGGTTCCACGCTCCTGAAAAGCTCCTGATCAGAGGCCTTGCTGCTGGATGTAGTTTATCGTCTTACCCATGACGCGGATGTAGTTTAACGTCTTACCCCGGCCGCTGATCAGGAAAGGGATGCAGATAGTAGATTATATACAATGACGACTATCATCATTAGTTATGCGTCAGAGAGATTCGGTTATGTTGCAAAAAGAAAACAAGAAAGAACCCAGAAATAAGCGTAGGGAAACGAAAATTCACCAGTTGAGACCCGAGCTTAGATATCTAAAGAGAGAACATCACAAGCAAATGAGATGGGAAAAGCGCCTCTTTCGGACTTCCGAGATATATTGAGGAAAAAACTCTTCGTATTTTTATATCTACCGTAAAACATTACATACCAATTTTTTGCGATTTTTGACTCAAGAACTCAGACAGAAGGGTTAAAATTGTTCAGGAACCCAGGGTTCAAAGGGTTAAACCGACAAAATCGACGTCATTGGTACTGAAGAGAGGGATTGTGGGAGAAAAGTTCCGTCTCAAGATGGCAGAAACAATTATTCCGTTATTAAAAGAAAAACCAGTCAAGTGTCTGGGAAAAATATTCAATGCTAATTTGAAAGATACGGATACTACCCAGAAATGTTTTCAGACCTCGAATGTTAAGCAAAGGGGAAAAGTCAGGTGTGCCAGGCCGTTTTAAGTCATGGATATATCAATATACTATTCTGCCAAAGATTCTATGGCCATTGATGTTATATGAAGTGACATTGCCAACAGTGGAGAAGATGGAGAAAAAAAGTGAGCGGATATTTGAGAAAATGGCTCGGCTTACCGAGAAGTTTAAACAGTGCAGCTCTGTATGGAATTTCTAACGCATTGCAACTCCCCTTCAGAGGATTAGTTGAGGAGTTTAAATTAGTGACTATCCTATATGGGGATTCAAAAGATCTTAAAGTTGCAGAAGCAGAAATAGAGGTTCGAACTGGAAGAAAATGGAAGGCATCGCACGAGCTTAGAACAGCAGAGCAAAGATTGAAACAGAAAGAGCTAAGTAGGAACAGTGGCAGCTGGCAGATCAGGTATAGGTTACTGTCCCAATCCACGGAGTAGAGAAAAAGGAATGACCAGAAATACTGTCTTCAATATGAAGTAAGAGAACGTGTGGAGGAAATTAGATCCAGTAAAATGGTGGCTTTACATCAACAGGGGGCCTGGACAAAATGGCGAAACCTAGAAAAAATGAAGATTTTCTGGACAGAAGCTTCCTTGTGCAGGCAGTGTATGATACATTACCCAACCCAGCAAACCTCCACACGTGGGGAAAGAGTGAGTCTCCGCTTTGTCCATTGTGCCAGAAGAGAGGATCCGGTTGTCTCAAGGCGCTAAACGCGGGGCGTTACCGGTGGCACCATGATAAAGTTTTACGAGGCATTGCAACAATAGTATCAAGGAGTCTAAAACAAAACACATATGAACCAAATAAGAAGACGATGAATTTTTTCAGAGCCGGGGAAAAGGTAAAGACATTGCAGAAGAAGAAAACATCTCTCCTCAGCTCTACCCCGGACTGGCAATTAAGAGTAGACATAGGCAAGCAGATTAAGCTTCCAGTGGAAGTAATACAGGCTAAGCTTCGTCCAGACATAATTATTTATTCTGAAAAGACCAAGCAAGTCATCATGTTAAAAGTAACAGTCCCTTGGGAAGAAAACATGGACGAAGCCCACGAAAGGATACTTGTGAAATATTTACAGATTGTAGAGGAATGCAAAAGACTAGGTTGGCGAGCTCATTGCGAACCGATTGAAACAGAGGATTTGCTGGGTGGTCTCTATGTAAGATGTTGCCAAAATTAGGTGTAACAGGTTTGGAAAAAAATAAGGCGATTCGCTCAATAACAATGGCAGCAGAAGAAGCTTCTAACTGTCTATGGCTGAAAAGATCAAGTGATTGGCAGTCAGTAAGAGAGACGAAAGGAAGTTACGGTTGATATATTTTTATTGTTTATTTTTTTATGATTATTGTTTATTGTTTTTTTTTTGGGGGGGGGGGGGGCTAGGTCTTTGGTATGACCTAAAACTACACCCGACAATGGAGTCTCGACTAGAAGACAGAATTAGGGTACCCCGAACCATTGTTACCTACGGGTGATCTGTGGCTAAGATCTAGCACTTTTTTGCCCCCCACCCACCAGGGTTACGGTTTTGCAGATATATATGTTGATGTGTGTGTTTGTAAGAGAGTTTGAGTGTTTGTGGAGTGGTGTGTGCGTGTGTTTGGGTGTGTCTGTGTGTACAGCTCACACAGGAGGATGGTCCAAAATCTTATAATTTTTTTTATCTTTTTATTTTCTTCGGGCGGATGAGAAACATGAATGGAAATGGGATAAGAGTTAGCAGATTCATGAGCGCGTTTTCGTGTGTGTATATATATATATATATATATATATATATATATATATATGTATATATATATATATAACAGTGAGGAAAACAAATCGTTACTTACCACTTCAAGCCGAGCGCGCCACTATGTTCCTTACCAGATAGAAAATGTGGTTGCGTTGGCTTCCTTTTTTATGGAAGAGTTAATTTCTGATGAACCGGAAGTTAGCTGAGACTGGTCCATAAATTGCAGTGTGAGTTTGGGGAGGTAAAAAATTGTAGCTAACGGAAGGTGCCTAATCGATACCCAATCAGTAATCAGTATCGGCTGGGTCACAGTGGAGAGTGGGTATGATGTCGAAAGACCCGAAACCCCTAATAAACCTCCGGTAGGAACATCACTGATGATGTGTGCCAAAGCATTCAATAGATGCATTTTACGCAATATATGCATATATATATATATATATATATTTATATATATATATATATATATATATATATATATATATATATATATATATATATATATATATATATTAATACATATATATATATATATACATATCTGGTCATCCCATAAGTTCTGTCCGAATTTTGAATAAGGAAAATAAGTGACCAAATGTTACATTTAATTACAGATTCAATCAACAAAGTATTTCCCTGATTATCTATGATTCCTTCAATCTATTAACAAGCTTACTAATTCCATTAATGTAAAATTCTTTTGGCTTTGATTCAAAGAACTCACAAATGTCAGTTTTAACCTCTTCCTGTGTTACAAAAGCTGTTTCTTCCAAATGATTCTGTAAGCTACAAAACAAATGATAGTCTGAAGGAGCAAGGTCGGGAGAATAAGGTGGATGAAGAATTTTCTCCCAACCAAGTTCTTCGATCTTTTGTGACGTGATTCTTGCAGTGTGTAGTCGCGCATTGCCCTGATGAAACATCACCCATTTTCGATTCACTAGAGCAGGTCTTTTTTTCCTCAAAGCTTGGTTCAAACGCTCTAATTGCTGACAGTATATTTGCGCATTAATTGTTGCATTAGGTGGTAAGAATTCAAAGTGGATTATTCCTTGGCAATCCCACCAGATTGAAAGAAGAAACTTTTGCCCATGAAGTTCCCTTCTCGGCTGTGGTTGGGGTCCTTCCCCTTTACCAAGTCACTGTCTACGATGCTTAACATTTCGATAAAAGATCCATTTTTCGTCGCCAGTCACAAGTCTATCCAAAAAAGGTGAGAGAAGAGCAGATGTCAACTCGGGATTTGAGGTTGTTTTCAGATAATTCATGAGGCACCCATTTTCCAAGTTTAGGAACTTTTCCAAGTTGTTGAAGATGACGATGAACAGTTGTATGGTTTGAACTGAGAACCACTGCCAATTCCTCAACTGATAAAGCAGGATTTTCTTCAAGGGCTGCTTCAAAAAGCTTTTCATCAGACGTCCGGTTCGATCTTCATTTTCAAGGGTGAAATCTCCACCTCTGAATTTTGCAAACCATCTTCTGCTTCTTCATTCTTCTTCTTCATTCACACATTCCTCTCCATAAACTGAGTGAATGTTTCTAGCCGCTTCGGCTGCTGAGTTTCCTTTCATGAACTCAAAGCATTATGCGCCTCAAATGATTCTTGGGTACTTCCATGTTAGCAGGGTTTTAATCAAACAAAATTTTATTTTATTGTTCTCTGAAATAAAATTTGATAAGTTTAAATGCATCTAAACATAAAAATAATGTTCAGCTCCATTAGACATTATAAAATACTCTTTAAATTTCGTTCATTGTAACAAAAAGTTAAAATTCGGACAGAACTTATGGGAGGACCTAATATATATATATATATATATATATAGAGAGAGAGAGAGAGAGAGAGAGAGAGAGAGAATGAGAAAGAGGAAAACAGTGTGTACAGAGAAATCAGTATTACTTGGTAATTGTTAATTTTAGTCCTTAGTGAGTCATAAGACCACGTATATATAAATTGTCGTCTAAATTACGCAAAAATGAAAACACTGACATCTCATTTTAACAAATATATCTACCAAAATTACACGCAAATATCTTAAAATACTAAAAGAGTAAATTTATTTAATAAACTCACCTTTGATTGTATCTCCTGCAACTCTTCTGGACAGTCTCATTGTTTAAAATGGTAAATGCTATACTGCCATAATTCTTGCCTTCAGTTTACCTTTGGTGTTACAAGGAGATTTGTTGGTTTTTCGTTCAACTGCACCCCACACATAATAATCAAAGGGGTCGCAACCTGGGGAAATAGGTGACCAGATGTAAGGGGTGCTGTGGTCGCAGAAATTATCTGACAGCCATGACTGTTTGTGTGGCATGGTGCTGTTAGTTAGGGTTTCCAAGCAGCCACCTTCTTGACCCAGGGCAGTACTACCTCCTCAAGGCACTTGATGTAGACTTCTGTGTGGAGCCTCATGCCCCGTGGGAATATGAATGGAGGCATAACGTCGCCATCACTAGTGATATATCATCCAACTCTTTCCGAATCCTTCGTACTTCAGATTGACATCCAAACACTCTGAAATGTTCGCATTGGTGCTTCCGGTGCGAATGCCAAGCAGTACAGCATGTTATTTCCAAATTTCTGGTGGAGTAAATTGCGTCATGGTGCTCTTTTACTCACAGACGATGCCCAACTGACCCTACTCTACTGTACAGTCGACAAAATCAGAAGCAAACAACACGCATGCGCGAAATTAAAAATATAAAACGGCGACAATTTAACCAGCGTACCCTGTATATACAGGTGGTCTTTATATATATTAGACGTGGTTATTTATATATATATATATATATATATATATATATATATATATATTGTTAGGAGGATTTGAGATAATCATAATTAATCGAGTTTTAGTTTTTTGGGACTCATCAACAGTGCGCATCCACTACCAGGAATTGAAACCCGAACAGTTACGTTTTTAAGAGATCGGACACCGAACTACCACCAATCAGGATGAACGGAGGTCCTCTCGGGGAAGCACCATGCCTTGAAAGACTGTTGGGCCTCAAACTCACACCCAACCTGAAATGGAAGTCGTAAATACAATCCATTGCTAAGGATGTAAGTAAAATAGTTGGCTCCCTGTACCACTCCAGTAAGTACCCGACTCTTTCTGCTATCTTCTACCTTTACAAGAGCCAAATCAGCGACGAGTAGTATGGGTTTCGGTCGGCCCAATCCACTGCCGAATCAGTAGAGCTCTTCATGACGAATACACCTCGACGTCTGTAGCAGTAGATATATCAAAGGCCTTCGACAGGAGGTTGCAAAGGGGCTTTCTACGCAAGTTCTCCTGTTATGGAATCACTGGAATGGTCTTCTCGATCATAAAATCCTTCCCAACAGGTAGGTCCCTGTCAATGACCAGACTTTCGGAGCCCCAGAATACGACTACATACGGGCGTACCTCTAAAACTATCGATGACCAGAGACTGAACAAACTACCCAATGGGACAAAAACTGGCTAGTTACATTCAATACCTCGGAGACCAAGCTAGTTACATTCCATCATCACCGATCTGACCCCGAACTACCACCAATCAGGATGAACGGAGATCCTCTCGGGGAAGCACCGTGCCTTGAATGACTGTTGGGCCTCATATTCTCATCCGGCCACAAGTGGAACTTGTACATAGGATCCATTGCTAAGGATGCAGGTAAAATGGTCGTCTCTGACCCCTTCTGATCTCCTCTAGCTTTACAAGAGCCAGAACAGCCTAAAATGGATTACTGTAGTCATATTCGGGCGGGTGCCTTGAAATAATTCAAAAAACATCTCCGAGCCCTTGTGGGTGACGAATTATTCTCCACCCTTCAACCGTTCTCCCACAGTCGGGATGTGGCAAGCATCTCGCTGCCATACCGCTACTTCAACGGAAAGTGTTCGGACGAACTACATTCCCTGGTCTCGCCGAGGCAAAACTTCACACAAGAACACACCATGCCATTTACATAGTAGCAAACCACCCACATTTCATCTGTATTCCATCGGTGAGACGTAAGTTCCTTTCGAACGGCTTCTTTCCACAAACCACTGCCCTGTTGAACCGACTCCCAAGAGGATGCTTCCCAGATCACTACAATCTTAACCAGTTCAGGGTTAACCGGTATCTTCCACTCTTATACACACAAATGGACTCCAAACCTAACCTTCTACCTCGAGTGGTTGGCCCTCACTGTGAAAACCACTGTATATATATATATATATATATATATATATATATATATATATATATATATATATATAGATAGATAAATAGATAGATAGATAGATAGATAGATAGGTAATATTAGTACTTAATATACACATACATATATATATATATATATATATATATATATATATATATATATATATATATATATATATATAAATATATATACATACACGTACAAATATATGTAAAAATTTCCAAGAGGATAGAATCCAGGTAGAACTCAATGTCTAGGACAGAGTAAGAATATAATAAAAAGTTTTAAACACTAATATTCCATGGTTATAATTTATTACATTGGAATCGTAATTAAGATCCAATTCATCAGACCTACAAATTGAAAAATAAATCAGAAAAAATAACTCCGGAAATAAAAATAAAAAATAAATAAATAAATAAAATCTAGTGTGAGTGTATGTCTAAGAGTGGGGGACGAATGTGAGAGGTAAATGAAGGCCCAATGTTTTTATTTTTTTATTTATATTTATATATAATTATATGTAATATCTTTGTAATTTTATGTTTTTAATTACATAAAATTGTCCTGGACTTATCGCTTTATTGATTTAATCGAAATTTTTATTAAAATTTTCTCTTATTATTAAAACTTTTTCCTTTTCTCGCTCTTTTCTCTCTCTTCCCCCTTTTTTCTTTTTTTTTTCTTTTCCTTTTTTCTTTCCTTATGTCTGGATAAAGTTAAACTCCATTTATTTTTGTAAAATGTTTGGTCTAAAGAGATGGGCGCCTGATCCCAAGAAATAAATTATCACTTAAATGGATTTCCAAGGTCTCCTATTTCATTATATATATAGATATATATATATATGTGTGTGTGTGTGTGTGTGTGTGTGTGTGTGTGTGTGTGTGTGTGTGTGTGTGTGTGTGTATTGCGTATGTTTTGGCAGCTTTTGGGAGATATGTTTCATTGAATAATTAATTTAGACATGTTTCGTCTACTTATTTTCAATTGGATCCTTTCATATTCACAGAATTTTTTGTCATTATTAAGGGAAGAGAGAAGATCGCTATGTTGATACATATTATTTTATTCCAAGTACTTTCGACATAGCACAATGTCATCATCATTGTATTGTTTATTTCGAGACAAATATTGTAGCGTTCATCATTTTCAAAGACAAAATCGCTGTGTTCATCTGAAAGTTAAGTTTTTTTCTTGTGAATCGAAGAACGCTAAGGGATCACGTGATCGCTTGACATTGCCTCTGGGGAGGTGACTAAATATGGTGTCAAATAAATAAGTAGAGTTTTTAAGAAATAAGTATTAAAACTATTAGTGCAAACCTTGATATATTAAACTATCTATTGTACACATTTTAGAACATTTGTGCAGTATTCATAATTAATTTTATTAAGGTTGGGTTTCATTTTTTTAATATAGATATGTTCGAGAATCTTTAGTTTATTTTTATTATTTTAATGAAAAAGTATAGATGTATTTTTAACTGAATTGCGAATGTGAACATATCCTGTTGTAAATGTTTAAAAATGTTGGACATATCATTCAATGAATATTCAGCCGGCGAGACAACATGGTCGTAGTGTGTCCAACATAAAAATTATTTTTTCCCGTTGGAGATACAATCTCCCAGAGGACATTTAAATTTATAAAGAATGTGGGTTTTCTGCAACACATTAGTTGAGGAAGAGTCATTACGAATGATTGATTTAGATATACTAGATTTAGTATATAATTAATTTTTGTGGTGGATACATTAGTATTAATATTTTTAGGATATTTTCGTTTTGTTTTTAATTAGAATGTATTTGGTTGCGATGTAAAAGATTAATATATTTGTGGCCAGTTGAAGAAATATATTTTATTTGCTTTGTATTAAAATTTCTGATAGAAAATCTTATTTGCTGATTAACAATATAATTAGGGAAGTTATTATTAATAAGAGTTTGTTTATATTATTTTAGTTCACTGTAGAAAATTTTATAGTAATTTGGACATTCACTCATAGAGTTAAGAGTTAACGAATTTATGCTAGTAGTTTTTTATATGGGGTGATAGTGAATTTATTGTTATTATTGTTTATCAATATATCTAGAAAAGGAATTATTATTATTAAGATCAGATATAAATTTAAGGACAGAATTATCTTGGAATTGTTTTTGGAGTTGATGTATTTCTTCCATATTCTTGAATAATATAAGGATATCATCGGCATTAGGTTTATGGAACTTATTTTAAATTGCTAAAAGTCGGACCTAGAACTGAACTAATGGAGACGCCATCCCGCTGTATATATATATATATATATATATATATATATATATATATATATATATATATATATATATAGCGGGGTGGGGTGGCGTCTCCATGAGTTCAGTTCTATGTCCGACTTTTAGCAATTTAAATATATATATATATATATATATATATATATATATATATATATATATATATATATATATATATATATATATATGCTCCTGAAAGATTTATTATTTAATATATGCTCCTTTAATTATTTACTATATGCTCCTGAAAGATTTATTGGGTTTGGAAACAGTGACTATTACGGCTAATAATGCAAGCCTCTTCGGTAAATCGAATCGAGTTCTCTCAGTCACTGTGTGTTTATCTAAAAATAGATACGCTTAAATTCACCTTCTTCTCTGCCGTGCGCCAACGGCTTCAGGGTAAAATTTCCGACTGACGCGAATTCAGCCGGTTTTCGAACCTAGCCAGAGGCAACCGGACGTCTAGCCACACTGATGAGCTGTGATACAGCGAAACAGTCTGTCTGTGGATGACAATATATATATATATATATATATATATATATATATATATATATATATATATATATATATGGGCAGCAACTTTTCTTTTAAACAGCTTTAATCAAATATAACAGACGAGAAAAGTAATTCATCGAGTCTGAAACCTCAACAGAATGCAGAAAGCACTGGACGGCCGTTTCGTCCTATATTTGGGACTCATCAGCAGTGCGCGTCAACTACCGAGAATTGAAACCCTGACAGGTTGTCAATCAACCATCATACCAACTGTTCCAACGGGCCTCGGTGACAAAGAGATATCAAATCAGACTCAATATAGCGTCGCTCGCTCACATATTCCGTGGTGGAACTCTACTGAGATTCTCTCTAACCATAGGACTGTACCCCCTGGAGCCACGACTACTATCACCAAGCCGCTCACTCTAGAGCATTAGAAGCCGGTTCAAAGCAATGATTTACACATGATAGAAATTATTAGGAGGATTTGACAATTATATTTAATTAATTCATGGAGTCTGAAACCTCAACAGAATGCAGAAAGCACTGGACGGCTGTTTCGTCCTATATTATATTTCAGACTCCATGAATTACTTATATATATATATATATATATATATATATATATATATATATATATATATATATATATATATATTATATTTGTGATCATAGAATGGGACTTCGGGGGTGCAAGTTAGCAGTAGTTTCCGTAATATACTAGGCCTAATTTTAAGTGTAGGTAAAGATGGATTATTGTATATGTTTCTTATAATAATAGCGATAGTTTCGCTAACAGGGATATTAGTGAATAAATTTTAGACGTCAAGTGAGGCTATGCTTTCATTGTTTACGTCTATCATTTTTTTTAAATTTGATAAGCTTAATAGCATTATCATTAAAAGAAAGTAAATCACGATACTGATACATATTTTTTTAAATCCTATCTAAGCTTTCGGCTTAATAAGCCATTATCAAAGATGGCAATTACGAAAGCTTAGATAGGATTAAAAAATATGTATCAATATCGTGATTTTCTTTCTTCGTTTAATGATAATGTTAATAAGCTTATCAGACGATATGAAAAGAATTTACATAAAATAAATAGACAACACTTGTCTATATTATTTAAGGAAACATGCATCACTGAAAAAATGCTGCCAAAAACAAACTATATATATATATATATATATATATATATATATATATATATATATATATATATATATATATATATATGAATGGTGCTGAAAAGTTCTTGGACCAAGTGTCTTTAAAAAATATGTTCAAATAGCAAATAAGTAATTAGGTGAAGAGCTCTTTGGTCAGCCCGAGAACTTTTTAAGCTCCCTACCTTGTATATATGGTGTGGGAGTGATCCAAACTTGAAAACCTATCATGTTTAAGCTCATTAAAATACCAGCTACAACTCGTATGCAAATTAGGTTGTTCTTGAAACACAAGCTAAAATGAAAAAAATAAAGAGACAGGCTTCGAAACACGCAAAAATATGAGCATTCACACACACATACTTATGAATGTTCTCACATATTTCCGCACATGCGCACAGATCGAGAAACTGAAATATTCAACAACGATGCTTAGGCGTTTCCCACAGTAAATGATCCCTTGCTTCCTGCTCACAAATCAAATCTTATCGAGCGGAATGGAAATATACTACAAAATCTCCCATCAAATCTCGTTGACACGAGAACTTATGATTTTTTTTTCTTGATTAATTGCTGCACGCCAGTTGCAATGATAACCTAATCACTTAATTTTTTTTTACTCAGTTTCTACAAACTGCATTCTTTATTTTAATACATTTATGGAAAGGGTCGACTTTAATTGCTTGCTGGTATTTTTCTTTTCAATTGCTTTATTTTAGAAGACATATAAGAAGATATCTGCAATTTCATATGGGTTAATATTTGACTTTAGTTAATAGACCTTTGTTACTGTCTATGATGTATGTGGTGTTGGATTTGCGATAAAACATTTACCGGCTGATTTGCTGAGTTGACCTTTTTCAAATGACACACATAATCGGATGCGTTTTCTTTCATTTTCTATCAACTGCATTAATCGATGGTCTCGTAGAAACAGGAAAATACACTAATTCGTCTATTGTCCACCATTTCAAGACACTGGTGATCATGACTCTCCACCACTTCCTATCCATTGTAGTCTTAAGCAATATTTATCCGCTTACGATCTCTCCCTGTTTACACAAACTCGTTAGGTACTGTAATCTTTGTTCTCCTCTTGCCTTAAATATGTCCTGTGAGTGTCGAATTTGCTAAGTCTTCATTCCTCATTATGTGTCCCAGAGATTTTAAATGTTTTTCCTTATTTTAGTTTGTTTTCTTTAAACCTTCATCGTTGCACACATATTCCGTGGGTGGGGTTTTTAGCATCCTTGGGTAGAACCACATCTCTGTGTGAGTTCAAGTTTCCTCCCCACCCATGAAGAAATCAGCCAGCATTTACTGCCATATAAGAGGATTAGATAGATAGATAGACGGATAAAAACAAACGTATAGACAGACAGATATTAACAGACTGCGAGAGATAGATAGATAGATAGATAGATAGATAGATAGATAGATAGATAGATAAAAACAAACGTATAGACAGACAGATATCAACAGACTGCGATAGATAGATAGATAGATAGATAGATAGATAGATAGATAGATAAGAACAAATTTATAGAGATAGATAATGATCAAGCCCTGATAACTATATAGATAGATACGAACAGCCACAGCTAGCAAGCTAGATAGATAGATAGATAGATAGATAGATAGATAAAAACAAACGTATAGACAGACAGATATTAACAGACTGCGATAGATAGATAGATAGATAGATAGATAGATAGATAGATAAGAACAAATTTATAGAGATAGATAATGATCAAGCCCTGATAACTATATAGATAGATACGAACAGCCACAGCTAGCAAGCTAGCTAGCTAGATAGAAAGATATAAATATCCTCATATATATATATATATATATATATATATATATATAGAGAGAGAGAGAGAGAGAGAGAGAGAAAGAGAAAGAGAGAGAGATACAGAAACAGATGACCGTACAGGCAGACACATAGATATAAACAGACTGATACACACACACACACAAACACACACACACACATATATATATATATGTATATATATATGTGTGCAGGTATGCAGAAAAAGGAACTCTTATGTAGCGAAGGAATCATATTTGTTTTTATAATATATATATATATATATACATATATATATATATATATATATATATATATATATATATATATATATAGTGTGAGAGAGAGAGAGAGAGAGAGAGTGAGAGAGATACGAACAACCTTATATAGATAGATCATGAACAGCCTCTGATAGATAGATATGCATGAACAGCCTCAGCTAGCTAGATATAAACACCCTTGTATATATATATATATATATATATATATATATATATATATATATATATATATATATATATATATATATATAGAAAGAAAGAAAAGCACAGAGAAATAGAGATATCAGAAAAAATGAATCAATCACATAAAAAACAAAGATATAAAAGAAAGAAAGAAAGAAAGAAAGAGAGAAAGAAAGAAAAAGATACAAAGGCAAACAAAGAAAGTTATACAAGAAAGAAAGAAAGAAAGAAAGAAAGAAACAAGCAAAAGGATTAAAAAAAGACAGAAAGAAAGAAAAACGTTAAAAAGAAATAAAGACAAAATTATTGCAAAGACTCGAAAAAAAGAAAGAATAAATGAAAGAAAGAAAGAAAATGGTGTGAAAAGAAAAAGAAAAGCAAGCATTAGAAAAGAAAAGAAAGAAAGAAGTGTGTGAAAAGAAAGAAAGAATTGAAAAAATGTTTGAAAAGTAAAGAAAAAAAGAAAAAATCTCGTAGGAAAGAAGAAGAAAAGATAAAATAAAGAAGGAAAGAAATTACATAGCCACAAATGATTAAATGCAACAATGAAAAACAAAAATAATAACATCCCAAACTCGAATGAATGAAAGAGAACGAATGAAAGAATGAAAAAGAATGAATGAATGAATGAGAACGAATGAAAGAATGAAAGAGAATGAATGAAAGAGAATGCATAAAAGAATGAAAGAGAACGAATGAAAGAGAATGAATGAAAGAGAACGAATGAAAGAATGAAAGAGAATAAATGAAAGAATGAAAGAGAACGAATGAAACAATGAAAGAGAATGAATGAATGAGAACGAATTAAAGAATGAAAGAGAATGAATGAAAAAGAATGAATGAAAGAAAATGAATAAAAGAATGAAAGAGAAGGAATGAAAGAGAATGAATGAAAGAGAACGAATGAAAGAGAATGAATGAAAGAAAACGAATGAAAGAATGAAAGCGAATGAATAAAAGAATGAAAGAGAACGAATGAAAGAATGAAAGAGAACGAATGAAAGAGAATTAATGAAAGAATGAAAGAGAATGAATGAAAGAGAATGAATGAAAGAGAATTAATAAAAGAATGAAAAGGAACGAATGAAAGAGAATGAATGAAAGAGAACGAACGAAAGAATGAAAGAGAATTAATAAAAGAATGAAAAGGAACGAATGAAAGAGAATGAAAGAAAACGAACGAGAGAATGAAAGAGAAAGAATGAAAGAATGAAAGAGAACGAATGAAAGAGAATTAATGAAAGAGAACGAATAAAAGAACGAATGAAAGAATGAAAGAGAACGAATGAAAGAGATTGAATGAATGAGTACGAATTAAAGAATGAAAGAGAATGAATGAAAGAGAATGAACAAAAGAGAATGAATAAAATAATGAAAGAGAACGAATGAAAGAGAATGAATGAAAGAGAACGAATGAAAGAATGAAAGAGAACGAATGAAAGAATGAAAGAGAACGAATGAAAGAATGAAAGAGAACGAATGAAAGAGAATGAATGAATGAGAACGAATGAAAGGATGAAAGAGAATGATTGAAAGAGAATGAATGAAAGAGAATGAACAAAAGAGAACGAATGAAAGAATGAAAGAGAATGAATGAAAGAGAACGAATAAAAGAATGAAAGAGAACGAATGAAAGAATGAAAGAGAACGAATGAAAGAATGAAAGAGAACGAATGAAAGAATGAAAGAGAACGAATGAAAGAGAACGAATGAAAGAAAATGAATGAATGAGAACGAATGAAAGAATGAAAGAGCATGAATGAAAGAGAATGAACAAAAGAGAACGAATGAAAGAGAATGAATGAAAGAGAACGAATGAAAGAGAATGAATGAATCAGAACGAATGAAAGAGAATGAATGAAAGAGAACGAATAAAAGAGAATGATAATCAAAACGGATCAAAAGAGACAAAGAAGCAGCCGCTGAAAAGAACGTTGCTAAAAACCTCCGATTATTGAATAGTACTGGAAAAACAAACAATATGTCAGCCAGAACGCTGTATTAATAATAACAAAACTGAAGACAGTAGACCGATCGAAAAATATTTGGAATGATGAAAACATTACATTCATAGCAGAAGTTCGATAAACAACCAGTAACGGTCTTTGCCTGTCAGCAAAAGATCTTAAACGATTTTAACATCTTGTCGTCCGACGACGAATGAAACAAACAAGGAAGAAAACTAAGTTTTACACTGTTTATCTTTGGAGTGACATGAACATTGCTTTACCGGGGTCTGTTTTGAATCGGGCAAATCACGAAAAGGGGTGAATGATATAAAACTGTCAGTAAAAACCATTACCGCAGAGAGACATGATTTTTCAAGGAAAACGCCATCTTTAATGGCTTCAGCGTGCACAAAGGCATGTGACAATTGTAAGAAAATAGATTTTCTCAGGGATCATTTGATATGAAATGTGGTGTTTGTGCCTGTTTTCCTCTTCCCTTGTTTTCTTTCTTTTTTCTTAAATAATGCGCGCGTGTGTGTATGTGTGTGTGTGTGTGAAGAAATTTTGATGATTTAGAGTAGAATTCATTCAACCTAGAATAATCCTCAACAGTATCTGTCTATATTTCTGAGATGAGGTACACTATTTACATTATTCGGACTATTGTCCTCATCTTTGTCGCCATATTTATTAGAATATTTCCGTCTTTCAGTATCTGTCTATATTTCTGAGATGAGGTATTATGTACATTATTTACATTATTCAGACTATTGTCCCCATCTTTGTCGCCATATTTATTACAACGTTTCGGCTCTTTAGTATCTGTCTATATTTCTGAGATGAGGTATTATGTACACTATTTACATTATTTGGACTATTGTCCTCATCTTTGTCGTCATGTTTAATACAACGTTTCGGCCCTTCGGTATCTATCTATATTTCTGAGATGAGGTATTATGTACACTATTTACATTATTCGGACTATTGTCCTCATCTTTGTCGCCATATTTATTACAATGTTTCCGTCTTTCAGTATCTCTCTATATTTCTGAGATGAGGTATTATGTACACTATTTAGATTATTCGGACTATTGTCCTCATCTTTGTCGCCATATTTATTACAATGTTTCCGTCTTTCAGTATCTCTCTATATTTCTGAGATGAGGTATTATGTACACTATTTAAATTATTCGGACTATTGTCCTCATCTTTGTCGCCATATTTATTACAATGTTTCCGTCTTTCAGTATCTCTCTATATTTCTTAGATGAAGTATTATGTACACTATTTATATTATTCGGACTATTTTCCTCATCTTTGTCGCCATATTTATAACAACATTTCGGCTCTTCAGTATCTGTCTATATTTCTGAGATGAGGTATTATGTACACTATTTACATTATTTGGACTATTGTCCTCATCTTTGTTGCCACATTTATTACAACGTTTCGGCCTTTCAGAATCTGTCTATATTTCTGAGATGAGGTATTATGTACACTATTTACATTATTCGGACTATTGTCCTCATCTTTGTCGCCATATTTATCACAACGTTTCGGCTCTTCATATAATCTTTCCACTTCATATCAGCGGAATCCGTAGTCACTCCTCTGGAGGTTAGCATCAGCCATTCAGATGGAAGGCTCTCTTAGACGATTAAATGAGAGCAGTTTTGTTTTGGAGGCGTTAAAATTAATAAGTCATTTCTTGCACCGGTTAACAACAGATTGCAGGTCATTTGTTTTTAGATCAGATGCCAATTTAACTTTATCGAACCGATCTGACTTACCATTGCGACAAGAGCAAATCATTGTGTCCTCAGCATAGATAACAACTGAAGACAGCAGGAAGGCCATGTATGAAAATAAAAAACAATGTAGCTGCAAGTATGGTGCCTCTGGTGTGACACCTGCATTAATGCAAAATCTTAAAAACATATAAAATCCGCAGAAACAAAACAAAAGCAACAAAACGCAAAACGTATTAACAACACAAAAGCAAGGAAGATTATATTAAATACAAACTTCATAACTAATGAATTTGAGGGATTTTTACCTCATATCAATATTAAAATTTACGCAATGTAAAACAAAGTTAACTTTACATCAGAAGCAGGAGTCAACAATGGTCCCGAAATATACCAGAGAAACATACAAACACACTCAACAAGAGAATATACGAACAAACAAAAACCGGACTTAAAATCAAACAACCCACAAAATGCACTTGCGTGCCACTAAAGCCGTCGTAATTATTATTATGACCTGAAAAATGGCGTTTTATTAAAAAAAAAAAAAAAGAAATGAATATAATTTATTCTGACAAAGATGTATTGAAAGTGTCACAGTCTCTGAGTCTCCTAGGATGAATGAGCTATTTCAATATATCGTCTGTCGTTACTAATATTATAATGAAACAATGTGGTAAAAGTAAACCTTGAAGAAAAATGTGCTGAAATTAGTCAAAATCTAATTTCTATAACAATTTAGTAAAAGTAATAATCAAGCGTTCGGCCTCTTAACACAAATCACGTTTTCTCTAGATAATGTTGGTTTTGTTCTTTTCAAATGAATAATTTATTTGGATGACACTGGGTCATCGGTGAAATATGCCAAAATTATCGCGTCTTCACAGGTCCTTTAGGTTTTTTAAAGTATCGAGTTTCCACGCCTCATTTTGTTTTGCTATTTGGGTTTGTTTTTTTTTTTTTGCTCTTTAAAACAATTGTTTTTTCTAAATGTGATAAAATGTTATTAATGTTGTGTTTTTATTTGTGATGGCCAAGGGAATTCAAAGCACCATGGATCCATCCAGCTCTTATCTCAAATAACAACTTACAAGAGACAGTTTGACCAACACAAGAAATGTTAAAAAATTCATGTTAAAAAGATAAAAAAAATAAAAAACAAATGAAAACTACAGACAAAAGTTAATTTTCTCTATCAAGACATTCATTTCTGTAGTTCACTTCTACCAGCAAACGGAAAATTATTTTTCTCCTGATGATGGCCATGTTGACCGAAACTAGTCGAGGAATCTAAATGAAATAATAATAATAATAAAAACGAAAGAATATTAATCTACAACCCAGTGTGTCTGAAGATTTTAATTTTTTAATAATTTTTATTGTCCCAAAAAAAAAAAAAAAATATATATATATATATATAGAGAGAGAGAGAGAGAGAGAGAGAGAGAGCGACAGACAGAGGAGGTTTTAAAGTTTTCATTATTCGAATCAGTACGTCTCAGAAATATATATATATATATATATATATATATATATATATATATATATTAGGAAATGGATTAAATTCGACAGATTTTTTATTTATTCAGACGTTATTTTATAAATGGATGCTCATAATTGAGTAGATACTCTGTTCCTTATTTATTTTATTAAACAGTATATTTATTTATTTACATCTGCTGGCCTGAATATTCGAGAAATCTTGTTAGAAAATTATACGTCTTCCAGCAGGTTTCGAACCTGCGTTCACTAGGGAAAACCGTCATTAGATCCGACGTACATTAGACCAACTAATCCATGTAGGACGTCCTGATCAAACAACAGTGTTTTTGGACACACATCGTCATGATTCTCAAAATATACAAATCTGCTCTGTTTGGTATCCTAAAGTAAACAAAGACAATTTTTTAGGAAATGGATTAAATTCGACAGATTTTTAATTTATTTGTTTAAACGTTATTTTATAAATGGATACTCATAATTTAGTTGATACTATGTTTTTTATTTATTTTATTAAACAGCATCTGTATTTATATACATCTATTGGCCTGAATATTCGAGTAATCTTGTTTGAAAATATGCTGGAGGAAAAATATTAAAAGATTTCTGGTGTCTTATCAAGTGATAAAGTTGAATGTAGAATAAAGAATGCAAAAACTCTTTATTCTACATTCAACACCATCCCTTGATAAGACACCAGAAGTGTTGAAACAAAATGGCCATTTTGTAGTGATTTTATAACATATTTATGTTATAATTTTCGAATAAGTAATTATATTTGGTCTACTCTGTATTGACCACTCTTTTAAGAATAGTATTTGTTAGTTATTGAAATTTATTCTATATACATCGATACTATACTAGTATATATATATATATATATATATATAAGACTATATTTCTTCATATATATATATATATATATATATATATATATATGAAGAAATATAGTCTTAAAGTGTGCTATATTTATGGGATAAAGTGCTCAATATCAGAGATAGAGCGTGTGTAAATATAAACCCTGACGATTGCATCTAGCATGAAACAAACTGTCACCTCTAAGTGTTGACTTCTATGTTCACTTTTATATATATATATATATATATATATATATATATATATATATATATATATATATTATGCGAAATGCTTATATATATACTGAGTGTAACAGTAAAATTGTCCAATTCGTGTAACAGTATACTTATCAACCCCACAAAATCTTTAATATATTTTTTAAAAAACACTAAACGAATTGAATTTCTTTTTCCATGTTTTCAGATAAGACGTTTAGCCATCTTGACACCATTTTCGGTAAGAATCACTGAAAAACCCTTTAAGTTATTCAGCTAAAATTAGAGCAGGTTAAAATTGTTTTTGGTCAGCCCCACTATGTCGTCACAACTGAACAATGGTAAGACGAAAAAGAACACTCAGATCAAGTCTATTCAAGAACCAACAATAGAACTTTGAGTAAGTTTAAAAAAGAGGGAACAGTAGAGAAGAAAACTGAATCAGGAGGTCACAAAAGGAAGAGGGATCATCATTTCAACTAAAGAGCTAAAGAGATCAATTACAAATGATCCAACTCAATCCATAAGGCGTTTGGTACGTGAGAGGAGTTTCAGCTATGACAGCCCAAATAGCAGTGAAAAAAAGCTTGAAAATAGAATCGTACGTGAAACCTGTGAGGCGCCTAGTTACTCTAGGACAGAAAGTTAGAAGGGCGAAGATCATCTTGAGTAAGCTGGGAAAGGATCGTAGAATGATATATATATATATATATATATTTGAACTTAATTTCAATCCTTCATGAGCTTCCGATGCTTAGCTATGATTAATTAATGGTGAACATGTCATTTTCGTTTATGATCGATTTCATCACGATTCTTCTGTTAAGCTTGTAGAGTAATTATACATTCTTATTACTCAAAGTAGAGTCTAATAGTGTTATAAAACCTCAGCGAATTCCAGTAAGATCTCTTTAATCATTTATAAGATACAACGGTTCAAAGCTTAATCTAACAATTGGACAATTTTGCTTTTAAACGATTTGGACAATTTTTAGATAGATAGATAGATAGGAACAGAGAGAGACAGATATATATATATATATATATATATATATATATATATATATATATATATATATATATATATATGAATAGACTGAGATAGATAGATAGATAGATAGATAGATAGATAGATAGATAGATAGATAGATAGATAGATATGTGAACATTTATTGTTTTGAGAAAAAAAAATGTTTCTCATTGATATTTGCATTATTTACACGTCGACTACTGTCCTCATCTTTGTTGTTGTTATCAAAACATTTCGGTCGTTCTGGCCTCCAGCTTCCATCAGGTGACTATCGATCCTGTATTAACAGACACCTGATGAAGGCTGGTTAGCAAAAGGTCCGAAACATTGTAATTGCCACAATAAAAGACAGGGGCAATTGTCTGCCTATAAATTATGTAAATAATAATAACTCTACCTCCCAGAAATTCAAACATAAAGTTTTCTTTTTCATTGTGTCGTTAGGCAACAGTCTTTCATTAATACATGTTTAATTAATGAAGATGTACATTAAAGTTCGGAATTTTGGGGGATAATCCTGTGAGTCATACTGCCTCATTTATTGCTAAAGTGCCTCAAATCAATAACCCCAATTTCACTGCATCGAGGTGTGGCTGTATACGGGTTCCAACAGGATACAGTTCCCTAACACACCACCCAAATGATCCAGGAGTGTCTGTTCGGGAATTTTTCCTATTATCTCACTTCCAAAATGTGGTTATCTAGCACTCCTGGTGTAAATAAAAGAGACGATTCTTTCTGGGTGCCGTCGAGAAGGAAATGAACCAGATGCCCGCCAATACCAAGAACTCATTGTAGACGTGACATCAAACATTATCAGCTGATCTCGGTCTGCGCTCACTTTTGAGCCGGCACTCCTGACCAATGGAGGATTTATTAAATCATCTTTTTTTCTCTATTTTTTCTCAGTTGAACATACCTACAATTTTTTTTATTGATTCCTTTATTAAATATCTTTGTTTTATTTATATCCTTATTTTACTTATGTCCTTGTCAGTGTGTTTGCTGTTTTGATTGATATTTGGCGGTAAGTAAAAAAAAATATGATCAAAATTAATTTAATGATATCCTTTACGCTAAGAGAATTTAATAATAAAGTTAATACAGAGTGTTTCACTAAATTTTTTTAAACAAAATGATCGGGCACAAATCAAGTGTTGCGGGCTGGTGAACGCGTTGAGAGATAAACCCCTGTGTCTCTTGAAATGCCCACAACAAACATGGCAGACAAAGAGATGAGTCCACCTAAGGAAATGTGAAGAGACAACAACAAGAACCGATATATATGTACAAACAAATAATAAGGTATTAACAAACAAATGTTTACAAGTGACAAAGACAATAATGTGTGTAACAAATGTATATGGAACGTTTTTGGTCCAAAGTATGTGAAGTGAGTCAATGTGCGTACGTACGTGTGTGTGTATTGGTCATGCGTTTCCCACAAAGGGAAAAACGCGATCTTCCGCGAGAGATTTACATTGTGTCGTATAAGCGGAAAAGTAAGTAGAAAGCGATAAAAAAATATTGCAGAGTATTTATAGTGTTGAAGAGCGTCCCCTAGGAACGGTTTCGGAAATTGGGAGGGAATAACCCGACACAAGAACCACAAATGATAGATTAATGGAAATTATATTTATTGAAAAGTAAAAGGCTAATATTTTAGGATCTGCAAACATAAACCAAAAATATCACAAAACATGAACCAAAAATGTCTCAATGAACCAAAAAAGTCTCAAACTTGAGCGAAATATGTCACAAAGCATGAACGAAACTGTTTCAAAACATGAACCAAAAATGTCTCAAACATCAACGAAAAATGCCTCAAACATAAACAAAAAATGTCTCAAAACATAAAACAAAAATGTCTGAAACATGAACCAAAATGATCTCAAAGCATAAACAAAAAATGTCTCAAAACATGAACCAAATATGTGTCAAAACATGAGTCAAAAATGTCTAAATGAACCGAAAATGCCTCAAACGTAAACGCAAAATGTCTCAAAACATGCACCAAAAATGTCTCAGACATGAACCAAAAACGTCTCAAACATTAAGCAAAAACGTCTCAAACATGAACCAAAATCGTCTCAAAGCATGAACCAAAAATGTCTCAAACATGGACCAAAAAATGTCTCAAACATGTCTCAAAACATGCGCCACAAATATCTCAATGAACCAAAAATGCCTCAAACATAAGCCCAAAACGTCTCGAACATGAGCCAAAAACGCCTCAAAATATGAACGAAAACTATCCCAAAACATGGACAAAAAATACATGAAATATGAACCAAAAATGCCTCAAACATGAACCAAAATTATCACAAAACATGAACCAAAAATGTCTCGAAACATGGCCAAAATATGTCTCGATGAACCTGAAATGCCTCAAACAAAAAACAAAAAATTTTCAGACAGGAACCAAAAATGTCTCAAAACATAAACCAAGAATGTCTCAAACATGAACTGAAATTATCTCGAAGCATGAACCAAAGAGTCTCAATGAACCAAAAATGCCTCAAACATGAACCAAAATTGTCTCAAAACATGAACCAAAAATGTCTCAAAGCATGAACCAAAAATATCAAGAGTAACCCTAGAGTACACGCTCCAGAAGGGTTAATTTTGTTTTATCAATGATTTTATAAACCAATTGAAAATTAACCCAGTAGCCTTCTTCGTTATTTGTTATGATATTTGTACTTTCACCAGCGGAAGAATTCTTGTCCCTTTTCATAGCATGGTTCTACCAACTTGATTCAGCACTTAAAGTATGGAAAAAAATTCAATCTTCACTACACTGTGATCAAAGAACACAACATGGGCAGAGCAAATGAAGGAGTGAAATGGTTAACAGATAACCATCAGCTGATTGGTGCCAGTGCTGACTAGCGTGGGAATAACCCAGGATCAAGATGGGCCAGCCGTGTTATATACAGGGTGTTTCACAATTTTTGAAACAAAATGATCAGACACAAATCAAGGACCACAAATGATAGAGCAATGAGAATTACATTTATTGAAAAGTAAAAGGATGACATTTTAGGATCTGCAACCATTTAGCCTCAAATACGAACCAAAAATGTAAGAGGAGCCCTAAAGTACAGACTCCCCTCTTCAGCGGCTGAAACGCTCCGTAAACTTTTCACGAAGCCATGCCATGGTACCATTAGCAGTAGTCGAGACAGCGCACGGCGTCCATATACCATCGCCCAGGCATGCTCCCTGAATGGATCACTTGTGTCTCCCCAACAAAAATTTTGACCAAACAGACCGTTAACTTTATCTGCGTGAGATGCCTACTACGTAATTACTTATCTGGGCAGCCATAGCGATTTCATCTCATGTTTCATTAAGAATGAATAAAGACAAAAGGTAAAATTTATCTTAACCGACACGTTTCTTCCTCTAAGGGACTTTATCAAAGCAAATGTAAGAGTGTTGTTTTATGACAAGTATTTATATACAAGAGCAAATATGTTATTGTTTTTTTAAAATTTGTTGGTATAGGAGTGCTCATGAATATTCATCAGGTTAACGGATAAGTCAGGCAAGTTCATGGAAATGAGGTGATACAATTCAATGCCTAACAAACAAAAGTGAGTAGGATTTTTTAATGTATATATATATATATATATATATATATATATATATATATATATATATATATATATATATATACATATATTAAAAATATTTATATATATATACATATATTAAAAATATTTATATATATATATACTAATTTACATATATATATATATATATATATATACTAATTTACACATATATATATATATATACTAAATTACACACACACACATATATATATATATATATATATATATATATATATATATATATATGTAAATTAGTGTTTAAATTATTTTGGATTGGGATTGATATATATGTTATATATTTTGAATAACATAAGGTTATGGATTTAACCGTTTTCCTTTCTTTATTTATTTTTGGTTTGGGGAAGAAAGGAGATATTTAAAAGAATCCTGGGCACAGATTTATATTTTGATAAGATTCGATATTAGCACTTTTGAGTTAAAATCGCAGTCAAGATCAAATGCCAAAGAAAACTGACGAAATGGATGTTTTTGTGTTCCAACAGACAGGTCTTTGGTTTCAATGTTTGCTATGCGTGACTGCGGCCTTGAACCGGCTCAATATCCTCCCTATTATTCTGATTTAGCCCCAACTGATTATCATCAGTTCCCCAACGTGAAAAAACACTTGGCTAAAAACCAGTAATGCAGTGATGATGTCATATTTGTACTGATTTCTTTTTTACCAACAGGATGAAAACTTCTTCACCAATGGGATTCAAGCACTGCAAAACCCGTGGAAGGTGTGTGCGTATCGCAAGAGGACTATGCTGAAAAATTAACCTCATTTGGTCACATTCTATATCTTGCTCAGACTATGAATTTTTCAACCGACCCTCGTATATAGGGGCCGACAATATATATATATATATATATATATATATATATATATATATATATATATATATATATATATATATATAAATTATTCGTGATTTTGTTTCAACACTTCTGGTGTCTTATCAAGTGATAGTGCTTAATCTAGAATAAAGGGTTTCTACATTCTTTATTCTACATTCAACACAATCACTTGATAAGACACCAGAAGTGTTGAAACAAAATGGCTATTTTTGTAAAGATTTTATAACATATTTATGTTATAATTTTCGAATAAATTATATTTGGTGTACTCTGTATTGAGCACTCTTTTAAGAATAGTATTTTTTGGTTATTGGAATTTATTCTTTATACACTAATCCTATACTTATATATATATATAATATATATATATATATATATATATATATATATGTATTTATATATATATATATGTATATGTATATATATATATATATATATATGTATAGATGTGAACATAGAAGTCAACACTGTCAAGACTGTCGCCTCTAAGTGTTGACTTCTATGATCACTTTTATATTTACACACGCACTACCTCTGATATTGAGCACTTTATCCTATAAATATAGCACACTTTAAGACTATATTTCTTTATATATATATATATATATATATATATATATATATATATATATATGTGTGTGTGTGTGTGTGTGTGACAGAGAGAGTTTGGGAAACACACACAAACACAAACTCATATATTTTTTTAATTGAAATTGAAGTAGATTTGAACAGCGAAATTAGATCAGAAGAATTTTGTTTACTGATGGGAATCTGATCTAGCCCATTTGGAATTGGGTCATTAGGAAGACAATGA
Source organism: Acanthosepion esculentum (assembly GCA_964036315.1). Taxonomy (NCBI): domain Eukaryota; kingdom Metazoa; phylum Mollusca; class Cephalopoda; order Sepiida; family Sepiidae; genus Acanthosepion; species Acanthosepion esculentum. The sequence goes on from OZ038478.1 coordinate 5,252,769, forward strand.
AAGATGATCGAGATAATTTTAAATTTTAACCGATAAAAAATTATCTCGATCATCTTTCATTAGTTCAAGACTTACTAAGGCTATGAGGAACTTTGAAATTCACATGATTTTGTGTTGAAGGCCGCACTCGTGATAATGATGTGCGCGCCAAGGGTCGATTTATGATCAGCCAGGTTTATCTATATAAACGCGCGCAGAAATCTGTTGACAGAGTGGTTGGCTCGTCTGCCGTCGAGTGCAGTCGAGCTGGGTAGAGAGAGGTCGGAGACTGGAAGTGACGTCAGAGATTGGAACCAAACGCCCACTAACATATTTTGTTGAGATAAGTACGAAGAAGCAAATTACTCCTCCAACAATCTAAGACTGCTGCTGCTGCTATTATTATTACTACCACAGGAAACGGAAACGTCGAACAAGCTACAATAATCAAAAGGTTGTTTTGATGCTCGTCTGTCGTCGAGTGCTATAAACTTTAAGCCGCGCACAGAAATCTTTATCTCTCCATCGCAAGAGCCGTATATCGTTTTGAGACGATTTCACAACAAGCTAATCACAACCCACTGTCTCTCTGACTAGAATCCAGTGTATGAGTTTTTTACGTCAATTATTTTCTTTTCTGTAACCCGTTTCTTTTCTATACTATTCTTTTCTGCTATATAAAAGACATTAACAATTCAACCATTGAATAGTTGTTTGTCCGGTTTTCTGCATATATATATATATATATATATATATATATATATATATATATATATATATATATATATATATATATATTTGGTGCATTCTAAATTTCTTAGCACAGACTCTCCAGCCATGTCTACATCTTCAGTCGACCGTGAACTTCTGCTTTCTGGATCAAACCAAACACAACGTGGGCAGGAAGCAGGATTAAACCAGTGGACCGATCGAATGATCTACAGATGCTCAGGGGACCTAGGGTCGCTCCCTTAAGTTCGGTTAAGACCGAATAGATACCTCAACCCAGAGAGTAAGACGTCAGAGGTTGAGGAGCTGGAGCGAAAGTGTTAGATATATATATTAATGTAAATTTGGCAGCAACCATTCTTTTAAACATGTTTTGTTGAATATTACATACGACTGATAGGGACGAAGGCGGTTCGTATTGTCCAATTGCCCAATCCACGGTGGATTAGTGGATAGCGGCTCGGATTGAGGAATCGGGGTGCCGAGTTCGAATTCCAGTCAATTCCATTACATTCACTTACGTGCTAATACCTTGGGAAAACGCCTTCTTCTCCCTCCAGCGACGGGTAAATAGCAGGACAGACTGGGTTCTATAGCCTTGGATGGTAACTGGTATAGGAGAAGGACAACTCTGAATTTGGAGAGCTTGTGGCACGTGGTACACCAGGTCTCTGTATTCGGCTCTTCAAAAAGAGTTCTACGCAAAGCCTTCACAACTATAATCAAATCATATGTCGCTTGGCCCTCATACGTCGAATCCGATGGGAGAGTCCAGCATATATATATATATATATATATATATATATATATATATATATATATATATATATATATATATATATATATATATATATATATAATTATTTATTTGAATATTACAACATAAATATGTTATAAAATCACGACAAAAGTAGCCATTTTGTTTCAACACTTCTTGTGTCTTGTCAAGTGATAATATAGAATATAGAATAATATATATAATATATATATATATATATATATATGATAAAAAAAATATACTTGCACGTACATATAAACATATTTCTTCCTCGGGTATTATAAATACAGTGTTCCATGTTATGTGACAGAACTATAAGTATATATTAGTGAATATACATAATTTCCAACGTCGAGATGCACAACACGGAGTTTCGTGCAGTCTTGCAGCCTTCAGGTACGGAGCATTCAACTCGCAGCTCTTTGGGGCAAGTCACTGGATCCAATCAATGCTTTTATCCGCTTTTAACCTACTGTAGTGGTGAACAAAAAAGCTTAGAGAGTTAAAGGGAGACATCTGAGACACCCGGAAGAGGCATGGCGCGTGGAAATAGAACAATCTACCCCGGTGGACGAAATAAACGGTTCGGTTCGAAATTCCATTCACCCGAAGAAGGCCGGATCGTACAACGTGAATATGGCAACGAAGATGAGGATAACAGTCCGAATAATGTAAATAAGGTAAATAACAGTCATAACTTATTCACACACCGATTTTATATGCCGTCTCCCTCCAAGACGTTGGCGATCATGGCTCTCCACAATTTCCTGTCCTTTGTAGCTTTTAATAATTTTTGCCTTTTTGTCATCTATCCGAAACCCTATTCTGTCATCCATTTACTCATGATGGCTTGGTAGGTAATGCGTTGTTTTCAGTCTGTCCTGTGAGTGTCAAATTTTCCAAGTCCTCTTTCCTCATTGTGTCCTAGAAATTTCAGCTGTCTCTTTTAGATGTTAAGTGTCTCTTCTATTTCTATTTTCTCGAATTTGCTGACATGTTCGGTCCGCGGTATTCTCAGCATCCTACTGTAGAACCACATTTCTGTTGCTTTAATCGCTTCTTTATCTGTGTGGAGATTGTCATGCCTTTATTGCCATATAGGAGAAATTTTCCTGTTTCTTAATGTTTTGCTTAGCTTTTGGAAGGCATCTTTCGCTATCCCAATGCGACTTTTGATTTTGGTGTCGCTCTTACCAGCTTCTGTTAAAACACTCGCCATATATTTAAATTGTTGTACTTGTTTCATTTTATTATCCCCAATTTGTAATTTGCTGTTTCTTTTGCTGACAACCATTTGCAATTTGTAATTTGCTGTTTCTTTTGCTGACAACCATTTGCAATTTGCAATTTGTAATTTGCTGTTTCTTTTGCTGACAACCATTTGCAATTTGCTGTTTCTTTTGCTGACAACCATTTGCAATTTGCAATTTGTAATTTGCTGTTTCTTTTGCTGACAACCATTTGCAATTTGCAATTTGTAATTTTCTGTTTCTTTTGCTGACAGCCATTTGCAATTTGCTGTTTCTTTTGCTGACAACCATTTGCAATTTGCTGTTTCTTTTGCTGACAAACATTTGCAATTTGCTGTTTCTTTTGCTGACAACCATTTGCAATTTGCTGTTTCTTTTGCTGACAACCATTTGCAATTTGCTGTTTCTTTTGCTGACAACCATGCCTTATGTAGGAGTTCTTGTAGTTTCCATTATCTGTCTTCTCTTTATTAATCCCAAATGATTAATATTTCTGATGGATTCAGGCTAGATGCCATCACTGCTTTCATTTCAATTCCACCTCATAGTTTCTGTTTTGGAAAGGTTTATCTTGAGTCCTATTTCTTAGATTTTAGAACTTAGAACGCCATTTTCTATTAGTTTTTTATTTGTTTGAGATGTGGTATGGTATTATTTTAATATAAAAAAAACGTTATTTCTAGTGATCTGAATTATTCTCCTACCTCAAGAACCAAATATAAATATTATTTGTCAGGATGTGAGGACGAATTGAAAATGGCGTCACATCGGCGTCTTTGATAAAGTTGGAGTTTAAAGAAGCGTCAGTAACGATTCATCATAACCTTAAATATATTCTTCTCTCCTCATGAGCGATTGAACTCTCAATGTGGCCACTTACCTTGAACGTCTATCTGATTGAGTATTAACTAATTGAATGATAGATTAGATTTTTACAGATTATCAACCCTTTACGAGTTATTTAAACCGAAGTATATTTTGCATTGTAAGAATCCTTTTTATCTGCGAGCGAATACTGTAATAACAATTATTTTTGAGAATAACAATTTTTTCTGACACCAGTCTTGCTATTTAACCCATAGCTTTGGGGAGAATAGAGATGTATTCATACCTTTCCCATGGTTATTCGCGAGTAAGTGAATGTATCTTTATGACAATCAGATCAGGCCAAAAACAGAGTATTGTTATCTGGGCTGGCGCTATAGAGTCTTGAAAGCGTTCAAAAACGTTTACGCGGACTTGAGATGGATTAATATTTTACATCCTACATCCTTTTAACACAGACGAAACGTTGCTAACCTCTCGTTATTTCAATGGCAAATGTTCAGGCGAGCCTTATTTCTTATTTCTACTGACGGAGACCTTTACAGCTAGGAGCCGCCATGTCCACCTAATACACAGCGTCAACTCATCTTCATCCCATTCGTATTCCATTGGTAAAGAAGAAGCTTCACTCAGAAACATTCTTCTTCAGAACACTTAATTTGTGAAATGAATTCTTCAGGGAATGCTCCCCCCCCCAACACTATAATCTTCCCATAAGTCTAGAGTCAGCCGTTATTTATCCTACATATCCTCATAACATGCACCCTTACAATAACCATATTCAGTATCTGTCTTGAGTGGCTCTTGGGTCTTGTATTGGTTGAACAATATTATAAAAAACGTATTGGAAAAAGTAAAGAAAATATATTTCTTTCGATATCTTTAGCCCTGTAATATGAATTTACACACACACATATACACACATACACACACACACACACACACACACACACACACATATATATATATATATATATATATATATATATATATATATATATATATATATATGTTTAATATAAAATATCGTACAGTAAGTGCTGGTTGTAATAAAATAGTACTCGATGTTTAATAATAGACCTATAATTTATGTTTATAAGGAATATACTTTTTTTCTCACCGGCATCACATGCAAACGACTGGTGCTGACTGAAATCTCAGAGTTGTGCTACCGATGAGGAAAAACATGATTTTTTATTATATATATATATATATATATATATATATATATATATATATATATATATATATATATATATATATATATATATATAATGTCTCTATTTATGGGGAAGAGGTAGAACTCGTGGTGAATGTGAGTTTTGTTTTCTTGTTTTTATAATCGACTTGTGGCGTGAAACCGAAGTCCCCATGCAATATTGATACGTGTGTGCACACTGCCCCCCTCTCTCTCTCTCTCTCTCTCTCTCTCTATATATATATATATATATATATATATATATATATATAAGAGTGAACATTGAAAACACTTAGAGGCGACAGGCTGTTTCATGCTAGACACAATCGTCAGGCCACTTCTGGCCTGACGATTGCATCTAGCATGAAACAGTCCGTCGCCTCTAAATGTTGACTTCAATGTTCACTTTTATATTTACACACGCTCTATCTCTGATATTGAGCACTTTATCCCATAAATATAGCACATCTTAAGAGTATATTTCTTCATATATATATATATATATATATATATATATATATATATATAGGTTGAGAATCCTTTATCCGAAAATCCCAAATCCGAAAACCTCCCAAATTCCGAAAGTTTTCAGGTGCTGATCTGGCTTACAACAAATGGAAAATTTCAGAAAACACTGGGAAGATTCCAAGGTGATGTTCAGCTGTTGTAAGTGACCTCATTTGCCCTGGGGAGGGCTGTTACGCAGCCCGTCGACGTTGGCGCCAATTTTTATATTAGCGATCCTCCCAGCAACACTTACCAGTTGTTTCGTGCTCATTAAAGATATTATTCAAAGTATTAAAAAATTCCTGCTTTAATATATTTTTTAGAAGTAGTGTTCATGTTTTTTGTACACGTAAAGCAAAATACAAAACATTCCTTTTGCTTGAAATCTAAATTTCTTCACTTGAAAATCCGTGGGAACATTACGCGACTAGCGTCATTACCTGTATCTGTATGTACACCAAATTTATAAAATTTTATATGAATCTACTTTCAGGGTATATATTATTTATATAAAACTACCTTCAATGTATATGTACGGGCTGTTATGAAATGGAAAGGGATATCGTGTTCATGCCTGGGTTCGATTCCCAAACTGCCGCATTAAATAGCCTGTATTCCAAAATCCGAAAAAATTGCAAACCTAAGCACTTCCGGTACCAAGAATTTCGGATAAAGGATTCTTAACTGGTATATATACATATATATATATATATATATATATATATATATATATATATATATATATATATATATATATATATATATATTGTGTGTATTTAGACAGCATTTTTTCATTGATGCATGTTTTATTAAATAATATAGACAAGTGTTGTCTATTTATTTTATGTAAATTCTTTTCATATAGTCTGATAAGCTTAATAACATTATCATATATATATATATATATATATATATATATATATATATATATATATATATATATATATATATAATTCCCAAGAGGATAAAATCCAGGTAGAACTCAATGTCCAGAGCATAATAAGAATATAACATAAAAGGCTCAAACACTAATATTTCATGGTTATAACTTATTACATTGGATTCGTAATCACGATCCAATTCATCAGACCTACAAATTGAAAATTTTCCAATGTAATAAATTATAATAATGGAATTCTGTCCTCTTGGGAATTTATGTATGGTTATGTTTCTATTTCTTTATGAATTTGTAGGTCTGAGGAATTGGATCCTTGAATCTGTTATGGTGTTGAAACCATAGAAAAATAACACGGACTCGGATATAAAGTTAAACGGTATATTATTCACGGAAACGTCGTACAAAGTATGTGGACTGGAGAGTACTTCTCTCACTGGTGTCCTGACTCACTCATTCATACACTCACTCGGTGATACACTCTTGGTGACTCACACCTGGTGACTTTCAATATTTAACAACCCCCACGTGGGTTGCATGTGGCACAAGGCCGGCTTAACGTGGGTTCTCCGAGCCGTTTGGCTCGGCCAAAAATATCCCCCTTAGAACCCGCATATGCCCATTAGAACCAGCATAAACGGGTTCAGGGACTGTCTACCTCCCCGGACGAAACTTTGCCCTGCGGCAAAGCCTCGTCCGAGTTCCTCGCTGCCAAAGCAGAGAGTTCGACAGGAGTCACACCTGGTGACTTTCTCCTACTAGGAATTGGTAGCCACATTATATAAGTGTGGAAGAGTCCATTTGTAGGTATGTCAGGTTCCCACAATAGAATCCAGTGTAATAAATTATAACCATGGAATATTAGTGTTTGAGCCTTTTATATTATATATATATACTCGACTCTCCCGTCGAATTCGACGTATGAGAGTCAAGCAGATCAGTTCCTAGGAAACCGACAGCCTGACAACAGCACATGAGATTTGATTATAGTGGTGAAGATTTCGTGCAGGACCATCCATACTTTTTGAAGGGCCGAATACAGAGACCTGGTGCACTACGTGCCACAAGGTCCCCAATATATATCTTAGTCTATTCCGATCGATCGATCGATCTATCTATGTATCTATCTATCTATCTATCTATCTCTTGCTCTATCTACGTAAATATTAGATTAAAATTTAAGAAACATTGTCAAACTATCACGGTTCCGCTTCTCAGTAATTACATAACCCGGAATTATATTTTCTAATTTCTTTTTGAATTTTTAGGTCGGATGAATTGGATCGTGATTACGATTCCAGTTTAAGAAATTATAACCATGGAATATTAGTGTTTGAGCCTTTTATACATGAATATATATATATATATATATATATATATATATATATATATATATATATATATATATATATATACACACACACACACACACACACACACTCACACACACACATATAGAGAGAACGAGAGAGAGTGAGAGAAAGAGTGTGTGTGTGTGTGTGCGCGCGCGCGCGTGCGTGTGTGTGTGTGTGTGTGCGTGCGTGCGTGTTGGTCTGCTAGTAAACAGGTTCCTCTGGGGAGCGGTGTTTAGCAAGCCCGTCTCGTCAACTTTCAGATCAGGTTAGTCTTCGTAAACATCAATATTAAAGTAGATATGTACTCATTAAACCTCTGTGTCTTGATGACTGTGTTTTTTTCTTATGTTGATATGCAAAGACCATAACGTGTGGATCTAAGTTTGCCTGATAGGCGCATGCGTCTTGGTATGTTTGTTTAGTTAATAAATTCCTTTTCTTTTTTTCTTTTTTTTTTTTTGGTTTTTCACGTCGACGCTGCAAGTCTCACGAAAGTGCTTCTCTCCACCCAATGTGTATATTAAATACTCTGCCCACGTGTATCTGAAAGTCGATTACTAGTCAAGGACTGGACACATCCCATCGCAACAGTCTCGCAGTAATATCAAATGACGCTTCGTTAATCGCTATGGGAAATTTGCCAAACACCATTACACTAAATTCCTTGCTGGTTTCAGAAGAAAAAAAATTCAAAAATAAAAAACATATGCTTAAAGACGAAAGAACATCGTAAACATCTACAAACAAATGTGTCTTACGTCATTTCCTGTTTAAAAATGACACCGGTAATGTTAACAGCCCCTTTTCTTATTATTACTTATATGTATATCCATAGAAAGAGGGGTTGTTGATTATCAGGAGATCAAGTGGCAGGACGTTTCTTCAAACACACGTGCTCTTTTACTAAACTGTCATTATGTCACGATTTATCTGGACTAGTTCCACTGCGTGTAGAAATAGTGGAGCGCTTGATAATAACCACATCACAGGCGCAATCTCTTTACGTATCTCAAAGCATTTGGCAATGTGTGTCATAAGGGTTCCGGAATAATCTCTCCCAGCTATGGAATCTCTCAATTATCAAATCTTTCCTATCAAATAAAAGCATAAGGTCGTCTTTAATGGCCACTCCTCTGAAGCCCATGATATTAAAGGCAACGTCCACGGGTCTCTCTCTCTCTCTCTCTCTCTCTCTCTCTCTCTCTCTCTCTCTCTCTCTCTCTCTCTCTCTCTCTCTCCTTTATATTAACGCTCTACCTAAGAAGATATATATATTGTATATATATATTATTATATTATCATATATATATATATATATATATGAGTTGGGAAACCAACGTAACTCGAGTCGCACACTAAATAAGGGAATACATATATATATATATATATATATATATATATATATATATATATATATATATATATATATAGATATATATTGACGATTGCACTAGCATGAAACAGACTGTCGCCTCTAAGTGCTGACTTCCATGTCCACTTTTATATTTACACACGCTCTATCTCTGATATTGAGCACTTTATCCCATAAATATAGCACACTTTAAGACTATATTTCTTTATATATATATATATATATATATATATATATATATATATATATATATATATATATATATATATATATATATAATTCATCGGGTACGAGATTATTGTTTTGTTTTTTAAATATACAGATGCTCATGGAATGGACACTGATTCATAGTTCGAAATTAAAATAGCGCAAAAATAATGCTGAATCAATCCCGGGGTTTAAGTGCAGGAAATGAGGTGTAGGTATGAGTTAATAATGGGGGGAAAAAAGAAGAAAAAAAAGGAAATTGAAGTATGCTTAAAAATTGAAATTTGAACGGTGGGCGCTGGACGCTGGACGCTGTTCGTAAAAGGCGTTTGATTGGTTATTGAATAGTTTATCTCATTTACCGAACGATTCTTTTTTTCTGTTTTTCAAAGAATACCTTTTTGTTTCGATTCCATAACTCTAAATATTGACTTGGAATTAATTTTTCTGTCCAATGTTAAATGTGGTAAAAACAAACACAAACAGAAAATCCGAATGAAAAATAAAGTTCTGCTTCCGATAGAGAGAGAGGGAGATAGAGAGAGAAAGAGGGAAAAAGAGAAAAAGAGAAAGAGAGAGAGAAAAAGAGAGAAAGAGGGGGAGGGAGAAAGAGAGAAAAGAGCTAGAGAAAGAGAGAGAAAGTGGGAGAGAAAGAGAGAGAGGAAGACAGAGAAAGAGAGAGAGGGTGAGAGGGAGAGAGAGAAAGAGGGGAAAAGAGAGAAAGAAAAAGAGAGAGAAAGAAGGAGAGAAAGAGAGAGAGAGGAAGAGAGAGAGAAAGAGAGAAAAGAGAGAGAGAAAGAGAGAGAGAGAAAGAGAGAGATAAAAAGAGAGAAAGAGGGAGAGAAAGAGAGAGAGAGAGGAAGATACAGAGAAAGAGAAAGAGAGAAAAGAGAAAGAGAGAGAGAGAAAGAGAGAGAGGAAGAGTGAAAGAGAGAGAGAGAAAGAGAGAGATTCATACGCTAACACATCGACATATACACAAACACATTAAAAATGGACAAGGAAATTTTACCTAGATTTACACTACCGTGCATTTATGTGAAATAATAATTTAACCCGATTTTGATGAAAATTATCTGACAGCCTTAACTTGACAAATAATAGAAAATAGCGACATTAAATTGTTTCATTGATATGTTTTTTACTCAGGTATCAAATTTCCGCTATGAAAATGAGAAATAGCCATATTTAGGACAGATTTTGGTTTCATGATGGAATTCTTTTAAGACTCGAAATTATGCATATAGTAGGATTTTTTGAAAATGTAATGAGTCATTATCCATTATCGCCGAAATGTTTTCAATCAAGGGAACGAATTTTGAGTCTTTATTGCTTTGGATCTTGTCAGTTTGGCCGAAAGACTGCGGGGTGGGGGCATGTAGCCTCCATATATCATCATACACTGTTAATACAAAATCGTCCATGTGTCACAAAAATGCTTTTACTTGATTAGAATTATAGGCAAAATAAATTACTATATATAAATTGAAATATTACGCTCTAAATTTAAAATTAAATATTAATTCGGTTACAGATTTTAAAAAACTAAATAAAATCTGTGAAATATATATAAACGAATTCTAAAATTATTTGATACATCTAAAGCTTTACCAAGGATTTAAAGTTTATTTTCTGTAAAACGACACAATAACTTTTGCTTGTGAACCGATATTGTAAGATTTCTCATGACTAGATAATATGTACGTATATCTACATTGTTTCGTGTGAACTGGGTCGGATCCGAGTGCGTCTGCTCTGTTTGGCTTCCTCAGGTTAGAATTTAAAAAAGACAAAACTCAAAACTGTGAGTAAAAAATGCCTTGGCATCTCTGAGGATAAGAAGCGACAATAAATCAAATTGACTTAGATACCTTATCAATTCCAAAGTCCAGATTCAAGAGAGTATCCGTCTTCTTGTTTGTTTATCTGTATATGTGTACAAGTATACATAAAAAAGCTCTATAATGTGTATATGCGCACGCATATATATATATATATATATATATATATATATATGAAGAAATATAGTCTTAAAGTGTGCTATATTTATGGGATAAAGTGCTCAATATCAGAGATAGAGCGTGTGTAAATATAAAAGTGAACATAGAAGTCAACACTTTGAGGCGACAGTCTGTTTCATGCTAGTGCAATCGTCAGGCAACTCTAATGTTGCCTGACGATTGCACTAGCATGAAACAGACTGTCGCCTCTAAGTGTTGACTTCTATATTCACTTATATATATATATATATATATATATATATATATATATATATATATATGTATGTATATGTGTGTGTGTGTGTGTGTGTGTGTGTGTGTGTGTGTGTGTGTGCCTGTATGTCTGTGTGTGAACAAGGATATATATGCATAGGCATGTATATGTATACATGTATGTACAAGTGTACAAAAAGAAAAAAAGGCTCTAATATATAACTGCCTGGGCGTGTGTGTATGTAAGAAACAAGTAGACGTATACGCGCTCTCTTGAGTCTGGACATTGGAAGTGATAAGGTATCTAATTTAATAAAATCTATGCTCATTACTTATCTGCTCATAGGATATTGCACAAAGCAATTAGGAATATGTGCAACTGGACCCTAGAGGAATGACTCAATGAAAAATGTGCAGATCTAAAAGCAGATATGCATGCGAAAATACTAACGAAAGAACTAATATGACAAAAGTGTGTTGGTCCAGGCCTGCTCCCGGCTACATCTTTGGTTATGATCTAAGTTGAGATACCCCCACCCAGTTTGTTATTTGGCCTCCTTTCATCTCGACTGGGTCAGCTTTATTTATTCCCCATGTCCGTATATATTTTCTTCTTTCCCTCTCCCTTAGCGAGAGAGCTTCTTGATTCTGTCGTAGGGCCGAATACAGCGGCCTCTCTTTTTTGAGGGCTGGACAAGTCCAACTAAAATCAGTTATCTTTATTTTGTTTGTTTTGATATTTTTTGTTTTGTTTTTGTTTGTTTTTTTGTTCATTCCCTCCCCTCTCATTTTATATTATGTACAATGTTTTTATATATAGTATTTTATAATCATGAAATGAAATTTTTATGTCAGGGGTGCGTTTCTTGGGTTCCCCCGGGAGTATACGGTATTATGGTATATGGTGGATTGATTGACGATGGATGAGTTTTTGTGGTGAACGTGTCAATTGTAACGAATGAAAGGGTCGTGAATCATCGGATTAGTTAGGTATAGGATAGTAAGTGACGACCAGCCTCAACCCAATTCCCTCCTTTTTGGCCTTGTGCCACAATTGTGTACTTTACGCAATAAATCTTAACATGACAAAAGACATGCACGTCAGCAGAATGCATAAAATCCAAGGGCTGGACACTTGATATTAAAAACAGAAAAATATTTCAGAAGTGTATACATCGGAGAACTCTTCCCAGACGAAAGATGACAAGCCACAATATACAAAATCATGGCAGGACCAAAAATATTAAAATCTGAAGTGAAGTCAGCACTGGTTAAAATTGAATATGACAGGAGGACCAGGCGGAATTGTAATAGAACTGCTGGTAGCCTTAGATGACTTAGACATTGACAAGATTACATTTATAAAAAATGAAATATACAACAATGATGATATACCGGAAGACCTAAATAGATCTATTTTCATAGCACTGCCAGGTGAAAACGAATGTGAACTCCATTGGACAATCAGTCTAATGAGCCATATAACAAAACTTCTAATGAATAGAGCGCCCAGTAGAATTAGACCAGAAATAGGACAAGAATAGTTTGGTTTGTTTGTTTTGTTTTGTTTTACGGCATATCAACATCAATGGGTCATTTAATGACAACATGGCCGACAACATTTTTTTTTTCCTGGTAATATTTTTGCTTTGTCAAAAATCCATTTCTGTCAATATTTTTTCCTCAAAAACGTATAGCTGGTAATATTATTTTTCCTTAAAAAAACGTATAGCTAGTAATATTATTTTTCCAAAAACGTATAGCTGGCAACATTATTTTTTCAAACACATTATCAGAGGCCTTGCTGTTGGGCGTAGTTTATCGTCTTACCCAGGACGCGGATATAGTCCGAGTGTTAACTATTTGCCCATAACTGCGACCCTAACAGGTGCTACCACCCCGGGTCAGGGTGTACCTGGGAACACGAGCAATTAAGAGGTGGTTCCACGCTCCTCAAAACCTCCTGACCAGAGGCCTTGCTGTTGGACGTAGTTTATCGTCCTACCCAGGAAGCACAAGAACAGTGCGGATTCGTTAAAGACACTGGAAAAAGGAATGCTATATTTATGTTCAGGGTAATATCAGAAAGCTCAATACATCGCAAAGATGTGTAAGAACTGTAAGGTAACCGTGATATATTTTGGAAGGATATTAGACTAATCCAGAATCTATACTGGTAGCATACGCGCAGAAATAAAATTCAATAAAAATACAAAAATAGAAAGGGGTGTCAATCATGATAGCATATGATGACACAGTGTTGATAGCAGATAAAAAAAGGAAAACTACAAGAACTCCTACAGAAGGTAGTGAAGGAAAGCGGGAAGAAAGGAATAGCTATCAATTTTATGAATGCATGGTTGTGAGCAAAAGGAACGAACCAATATGCGAATTGCAAATTGAAGATAACAAAATCAAGCAAGTAAGACAATTTCAATATCTGGGAAAATGTAACAACGAAATCCGAAGACGCATTGAGATAGCGAAAGATGCTTTCGAAAAGCTAAGCAGATCATTAAGAAAATTTCGTTAGAAATAAAAAAGAAAGAGTACTGAACTGTTATGTAATATCTGTTCTCCTATATAGCAGTGAATGCTGAACAGTCTTCTCACAGATGAAGAAAAGACTTTAAGCAGCAGAAATGTGATTCTACAGAAGGATGCTGAGAATACCATGAACCAAACATGTGAGCAATGAGGAAGTTTTGGAGAAAACGGAAACAAAAAGGATAATTATACTTAACAGATGCAATTTATAGAAAAATGCGACACTCACAGTTGAGTGTTGAAGACAAGAGGGACAGGGCCGAGCAGTGCATAATCTATCTAACTAGGTTGTGTAGATGGATGGCAGAACAGGGAATAGGATAGATAGCAAAAAAGACACAATTTACTAAGAGCGACAGTGATCAAGGAATTGTGGCTGGCCAAAGTCCTGAAGAGATACGTCACATAGTAGTAGTAGTAGTAGTAGTAGTAGTAGTAGTAGTAGTAGTAGAAGAAGAAGAAGAAGAAGAGGAGGAGGAGGGAGGAAGAGATGAAGAAGAAGAGGAAGGACATTTTTCAATATTTTAATAGTCTACTTAGTTTCTGAATGACATCTTTTACTATTCCTATAAATCTCAGCCTCACACATTCCATCATCTGTGTCCACACTACCCAGTTACATTTGTTTGAATGTCCTCAATACCAACTTGGCTTGTCTCTTTTGCTAACAACTATGTATATTATCTTACACTTAATGGTTAGTCCTTTCTTCTTGCCCTCCTTAACTACCGAATCTAATAGTTTAAATGTATTTCTGAATCTGTCGTCAAAACAATGTCCTCCCTGAATATTATGTTATTAAATGAGGGTCCCGGTCTTAAGAATCCACTCAATAATGACGATAATGCCTGTCAGAAAGTTTTGTTACACTTGAACAATTTATCTTTTCACAGGCCGTTAAAAATGAAATTTAATTTTTCAGGTCAGAGCAACTCAGACGGAAAAGGCTTTTAAATCGGTGCCACACATTCAAATCGAGGTTTTAGCTTTTCATGCATCAGCAGATCGTGTTTTAAAGTTGCACGTATCATAACACATTTCATTTACAGATAAGTTTTATTTGAAAACGTATTTTTAGATAGTTATTTAGATAGCTGTCTTCGTCAAGATTCAGAGCTAAAATATGTGAATTTTTAAACTAGACATTCCAAATGAAATGAAAAGATAAGTAATAAATTCATAATTCTCCAAATATTTTACATAAATGCACAAAACATTGAAAAATTATAGGCTAATTACCATACGACCATATCCATATATAGGGATGATTAAAAGGTAACTGACACTTTCAAATATATATATATATATATATATATATATATATATATATATATATATATATATATATATATATATACTCCCAAATTCGCTTGACGAGGAAATGGAACTAATGTCTTTAATTTAATAACAAAATTTTTTTTGAAACATGGTTATCACTGTGTAGCGAAAGAAAACATATTTTAAATCAGTTAATTTATAATATTAATGCTCTGTAAATTTACATTGAGCACTATTGTGTAAAAATAAAAATATCTATAAGAACACCGGATTATATATCTTACTGTTCTTTCTTTGGGCGGCTTGGTGATAGTAGTCGTGGCTCCGGGGGGCACCGTCCTATGGTTAGAGAGAATCTCAGTTGAGTTCCACCACGGAATTTGTGAGCGAGTCACCGAGGCCCGTTGGAACAGTTGGTATGATGTTTGCTTGACAACCTAACTGTCAGGGTTCAATTCTCGGTAGTGGATGCGCACTGCTGATGAGTCCCAAATATAGGACGAAACGGCCGTCCAGTGCTTTCTGCATTCTGTTGAGGTTTCAGACTCGATGAATTAATATATATATATATATATATATATATATATATATATATATATATATAGGAATAGATAAGATAAAAAATGTAGATACATGCACAAGTACTTGCATGTACATAAGTATAATTATTCTTCAGGTGTTATAAATAGAGTGCTCAATGTTATGAAACAGAGCTATAAGTATATATTAGTGAATATACATAATAATCAAAATCGCTAACACTACTCGGAGTTGATGCAATTAATGCAATCTTCAGGTGTGGAGATTCTCTACGCCTGAAGTCTGCATTTACTCGTTGGCTGCTGCTGCTATTAACACCATTGCTCATCAAGTGAATTGAGCCCTCCGAGCCACTGGCGTAATTCGTAGAGAAAACAAAACGTTACAATTTCCATTTCCCTCTGCCGTGCGATGATAGTCTAGAGGCAGAATCTATGGGTTTCGATCCAGGCTTGAACCAATCGCATGTAGACCCACACTGAAGAGCTATGAAACAGTCTGTATGTGGATGGCACTATATATATATATATATATATATATATATATATATATATATATATATATAGAGAGAGAGAGAGAGAGAGAGAGAGAGAGAGAGAGAGTTTCATTACAGACGAAGAACAATTTTTATTCTTATATGAAACCACTGTCTTGTGATATAGAGCACTCGTAATCTTTTACAGTTTTAACCTTTCTTGGCTAATATATATATATATATATAGATATATATATAGATAGATAGATTGAGAGAGAGAGAGAGAGAGAGAGAGAGAGACGGATTTAATCTTTAAGAGGCACCAGGGGTAATACAATTTGAGGACCCCCTTCATTACGTATATCTCCCTCAACCACTCGGTCTATAAAAGAAAATATATTTTAGATGATACTTCTAATTTTTAATGATTTTCAATTAGTAATTAATGATTTTTTCTTTTTATTATCTGGGGCCCATACTAGTTCATATGCAAATCCGTCACTATATATATATATATATATATATATATATATATATATATATATATATATATATATACACTGTGTGTGTGTGTGTCTCTGTGTGTGTGTGTGTGTGCGTGTGTGTGTATTCACTTAATATGGATCATTACGAAATGTGGGGGAAATGTGAGGAAGAAGAGTATAGTGCGTCGGTTCTCCAAATGCTGAAAACATGCCTGCCTTAAAAATCGGCATTCGATATCTTGACAATTTTCCTGAGCGCGAACACTGATCACTAGCGTCAGAGTAAAACGTAACTATCTCTTAAATATCTATTAGTCAGCAAAAAATAAAAAATAGAAAAATAAACGAAATATGAACAGAATTCAAAAGCGTGCGTCACATTTTATTTCCTTCTGCCCTACCCAAGTACTTAATCGGACACAAGGCAGGCTTCAGTTGTTTAAAATCTAATTCGTTTTCTTCATCGATAATATAAACAGCAAATATTATTCCCGCCGTCACCCTCCCCACCGCCGGGGATTTCTTGAACAGACTAATATATGAGCACAGTGTCTTTTAGAGAGATCTACACAAGCACAGTCTTATGGTGTGATGTGTGTCTTGACTCTTTCTGAGATCGGCTGACCATTTTGGCGGGAAGCTGCCTTTCATTTGGTCTAAACAACGCGCAGATCTGAATAGCCAGAATAAACGATTTCCCTTCCATTATTCTAACGGAAGATTAGTATATGTTTCACGGTTATATTAAAAGAAAAAATGCCAAATTAGTAGATAGTATTTCTTAAAGTGAAGTACATATGTGGAATATATGGAATATTGGTTTATTTTATTCTTTAGATCATCTATTCTGGTTGTCTTTTACAAGCATTTCACACCAGTGTTTCACACGAGTTTGCATGCAAGGTGTAGTAGGAGAAAGAGGCCGTCTACATATCTCGACAATATTAAAATTACATGAATTGTTATCAGAGGAGAGTAGCTAATCCCACAGTGAGTGTCACAGCAATTATTTTGTACGGAATGGAGGGGAAGAAAAAGCATTCTACTGAAAAAAAGAGTGGTCGACATCTTTCTGTAGAGGCAAAAAAATATATGCATTTAAATGTGTTCTAAAATTCTTCGAACTAGCGCGCACACACACACACACACATATATATATATATATATATATATATATATATATATATATATATATATATATATATATATATAGGGTTAGGTAAATGAAATAACTAGATATTAGCGACCGTATACGTGTTGGCGTGCATACGTTAGTAAGCAAATAAATAATTACCAAATTAAGCCAAGAGGTGTAGACATAATATTGCTCAATGTGATTAGACAGCGCAATTTATATTAATAAATATATTATTTTATATTATTAATATTTATTTATTTAATATTATATAATACTATTTACTTATTTGCCATTTTATATCATTAACTTTACTCATCTACTTTTTGTATGAATGATTCATTGTAGTATAAATTGAACTGCACCACATATTTGATTTAAAAGAACTGATCCGACGTGCAAATGTTCGGGATAACAACTGAGACATTACTCTATTCATTGAAAAAATTTAGTTCATGCCACACTGACTGATCAACTCCTACAACAACAACAAAATATTCTCAAATTGCCATATTAGTAAAAAAACACACACTCTTAAATTTTCAAAAAAAACTTCAACCTTAGCGTTGCGACTGCACGCTCCAAA